>VXCM01000066.1:54347-286538 GCA_014773175.1 Lucifuga dentata | reverse complement strand
TCATCCTACACACCACCATCCTATGCTGTCTGGCTACACTCTCACCTACCACTACTTTGCAGTCAATCTGTTTTAGTGTCCATGAACAGTACAAACAATATACTATATAGCAAATGTCATATTTTACTTTTACTATTTTTCTTCATGTCAGGTTTAAACATGAATTAAAGAAGTATTAATGAATGAATGAATTAATGAAGTATGAAAAGTGTAAGAATAAATTTTAATGCGTCCTGTTTTAAAATCTAAAATTTAGTTTTTAGACATGAAATATATGACACGTTCCTGCTCCGTGTTCTGATAATATACTGACTTTCTGTTCCAGACCTACAAAAACACACAACTCGTGCTGCCATATATGAAAATGGTACACTGTGTACATATGTAATATATATCTGCACAGTGAACACGCAGTATTTGATAAGATGTACATGTTTGTAAAATACACACTCCCCACCCCAGGACACGTTGTGTATATATATAAAGCCACCGTGAGAGCTGCTGGTGTGAACATGTAAGTCATGTAAGTTGCTGTATCTCATCGCTAAATTTTATACATTTAATTATAATACTTTGACTGTTTCATATTATATATGTAGTGATATTTTATGTTTATGCACAATGATTATAATATATTTAAAACATTTTGCTTGCCATATTTAATTAATCATTTATATGTGTTAACTACAGCTAACTGTTCATATTTACAAGTGAAAGTCTATTAAATCTCTTCAATAGTCATCTGTACACACTTACGTAACACCACAACACTTCACATTCTATTCTGTTGCTTTACTGTTTACATTATTCTCTATATTCTACTCTATTAATATTCTACCTGTCTTTTTTCTCCCGAATCGTTTAATTTCTGCTGCTACAACAACTTAATATCCTGATGAGAATCCTGATGGCTCTTTATCTTTTTATGCAACACCAAAAAAAGCCTGAAAAATAGTTCATCAGTAACTATGAGGAAATTAAAAGCAGCTGAAATGGCCAAAAATCCTTGAAACTTTGGGGAAAAAAGCTGACACTAGTTATCAAAACAGTAATTGAGACCGATTATGGATTTATATTTATGCAACTATTGACAGTTTTACAAATTAACCTGTCCAAATACACACTATAAATTCTTGTCCTGTGTTGTCTGACTCCGATGACATATACCAACCCAGCAGGTGGCAGTTTTTCAGGGCCCAGCAGTAGGCGTAGAAACATTCCTCAAGTGCTCTGGGAAACGGTGCCTCAGGTGAGAGAGAATAATCCACAGACAGCACAGGAACATTCAGATCCTTTGACCAGCTCCTCAGATAATTCTGATGGATGGAAAGAAGGAAAAAAAATGCAACCGAGTCAAAAGAAAAAGACAGCCTGTCATTTTCTGCAGCCTGACAAACCCTGTCATCCTACGTTTGAGATTTGCATGAAAATTTTTATTATAGCTGATGGGATTAGGATATAAATGATGACGATAAATGCTAACACCATTCGTTATTCCTGCAGCATGCTGTACCTCATGGGATTTGGATGTCTGAGCCACAAAGCCTCCTCCATGGAAGTGGATGAGCAGCCAGGGGGAGAGAGGCTGCTTCTGTGCCCAGGGTGCACGGGCCAGGGAGATGGGGGGAGGATCGCTTCGAGAGAAAGCTAGCAGCTCCTCACTGTCCTGTGTGGTAAGACGATGGGTAATAAGGCCAGAAGTGCTAAAGATTGTGCCATCCCTCACACATATGGTCATTTGGAGAGAATTAAATTTAAAAAGGAAAGTTTCATAGTAACATCCGTATGAAATATCAAAAATTATGCTTTTGCATCAGATATTGTTGACTTGCACTTCCTGGAAAACGGTGAACCTTTAGTTCACTTTACCACTCGTGACTTTCTGGTCCTTTTTTCTTGCTTTACATTTTGCAATGATTTCTTTTGGCATTTAACAACAATCAGCTTCAGGAGAAAAAATAAATCAACAAATTCTATTCCCTGGGTTCTTTATTGTAAAGATTTTGCTAAATCATCACATGCCTTTATCTGATACTAATTTTCATAACCTAAAAGTTACAGATGATAAAGAATTTGTTTGTCAGAGATGAATTGAACTGAATTTTAGACTGAGTTTCTAATGACAAATACTGATTTCCTGTATTATTTTTCTATCATATCCCTGCATTTGATCTGTGCAGCCTTACCTGTCCTTCACGAAGCTCATATGAGATAAGACGCATGTGGATTGGCCCGGGACCTGAGTGGGCCAATGGAGGAGACACTGTGATAGAGAGAGTGGGGTCTGAGGCCAGCGGGAGGCGCAGAGATACAGGAGGCACAGTCAGGGTGAAGTTCACCTGTACTGGGTTAGAAGCTATTCTGTTGAAGCCCTGGATAAAGAAAGACATTCAAGAGAATGAGGAATAAAAGGGAGCAGGACACTCAGTAAACACACAGCAGTGTAGCAATGTTTGACCCTGCCTACTGTTATAAGCCCAGACTCTGTGAGGTTCCAGAAGGACTTCCAGAACTGCATGTCCAGGTTCTGGGTTATGCGCTCAAACTCAGCCCCACGCAACTCTGGATCGATGACGTACTTCCCTGATGTAAGGAGAGAAAGGGCTGCCATGCCTGGATGAGGAAGAGCAGAGCAGAGCAGAGAAGAGAAGAGAAGATGAGGATGATGTTGTTGTTGGAGAAGGAATTTCACTTCCGTCAATACCAAGACTCACCTAAGCCTGACTGTTGTTTCCCGTACGTCTCTCCATATGACACCATGCTTATGACAACAGTCTGGAGGAAAGGACGGAGGGCTGGCGAGAACTATCAAAGGAAACAATACAAAAGTTGTTACAAATATACTTCTGAAAAGAGTGACTTTTTCCACATCGAAGCGCTAACAAGTTGTTGCAATGCTTATAGCCCTTGGCTGACAAAATGATCATTCTAGAGCAGTTATTTTATATTTGACGTCCAAAAAATTTCCTGAAGATATATGTGACCGGAAGAAAAGCGTTGTGTGAGCACAGTAGAACAACGCAAACTGAACTCTGTAGTGCTACGAAATGTATCAAAGTAAAAACGCCAAATGATCGTCACTATTGCTTGCTGACCTGAAAGCCCAGGCAGCGTCCATAGAAACAGGCTTTGTGCATGGAGCTGTACTCCTGCACAAACCTGCGGCTCAGTTCTGTGCCCTGCAGCGAGTACAGCTGCCCGTACTCGTTGTCGTTGATGAGCTGCTGGGCGAGGTAGAGCAGCGCACGCAGCTGGCACAGGGCGTTGCAGTACGCCTCCAGTTCAGAGGCGTTGTGGTCCGCCCTGAAGAAGGCACTGTGGTAATTGGAGGCAATATAACGGCCTTTGTGAATGATGTGCAAAAGGCAAGACTGTGAAACCTGTGAGAAAGAAAGGCAGAAGGAAAGAAAAAAGTGAGAAACTGACTTTTTGCTACACATCAGTGTGTGACTATAAAGTACACTCATTTTGAGATTTCAGTAAAATTCACCGTAAACAGAGGCATTGCTGAGAAGATTAGCAGTGTGCACAAGCTTCTAC
This sequence comes from Lucifuga dentata, assembly GCA_014773175.1. NCBI lineage: Eukaryota > Metazoa > Chordata > Actinopteri > Ophidiiformes > Bythitidae > Lucifuga > Lucifuga dentata. Next base: position 282,998 of record VXCM01000066.1, on the reverse strand, counting down.
ACTTCATTTCACCATGTACCACCTGGATAGAACTTGTTATAAAATCTCGTCTAATACAATAGTCCCATAATAATAATGAGCTTCTCATTGAATTTGTATCACACAATAAGAGAAATAAAATCCTGGTATAATATAGTCAGTAATATCGATATATTATATTTGCAGAAAAGTTGACACTGAAGTTTTACTTTTTTCCCTTCAACATGGAATATATTGGTAGTGAGATGTACAGTGAATTAGTGAATGCCATTCAGTCAAAATATATAATTTCATGTGAGAAAAAATATAAACTATTTCTTCAACCATTAACAAAACCAGCTGTCTTAACCCTAGTTATTGTTGATTTCCTAATATGGGCATACTAAATCTCCTGCACAAACCATTTCAGTGACTACTTCCTTCCAGCACAACAGCAGCAAGTAACAACAGCTTTCTAACAGGAAGTAACAGGTTTTAAGAGAAATGTTTTCATTTTGAAAAAAACAAAAAAAAACAACCATTATTACTGTCATGACAGAAGCAAAAGATAATCTCAGTCACTACAAACCAAATAAATCACATCGCAAATACGGTTTATTTTCACAATAGATACAACCAGGTTACACTGCCATTACAGTTCTCACTGTGTCGTGCGGTGTTGAGTGGGATCAATCATACCTTAACCAGAGTGCGGTAGCCATTTCCAGGCGTTTGTGTGTCAAAGTCGTAATGATGGTAGACGGCGGCAAAGTTAGCAACTACAGGCTGCAGGGCTCGGCTGTGCTCCTGAATTTCTCTCATACATGTGACCAAGCGCTCAGCGACATTGCCGTATGGCAAGTCAGAAGGCCCACACAGAGCGGCAATAACGTCTTCACACACCGTTTCCAAGGCTGCAAACACAACCTTGATATCCATATCTGAGGCAGAGAAGAGGACAGAACCTTCTTTATAATTGCCTTGTAGCTGTATCAGTCAGACACAACAGACATGTGACACGTACTGTATTACTTAACTAACTGGACCATCAACCTAAGAGTAAACACACAAATCATTGCAACCTTTATCACCTGCAACCAACCTCAATGCGTGATTATACTCTTGTTATCTGTGTGGTCATGGGTTGAAGCTCCAGTGTAACCTGAAGATGGCACTTTGAAACTAAAAGGAAGTTGTTTGTTTATCCCATGAGGACTAACTCAGGAGACAGCATTACCTAATTTGGGTATACTTTTATCAAACAATAAAAAGAAGGAAATATGACCATATGGAGCATGAACTGTTTGCTTTGTTTAAATAATTCAATTTTTTGTTGATGAAAACAGTGACACAGGGTAGGATAGCATGATAAGACATGTCTTGCTCAAATATTACATACTTTTATCTGTTGTTGAAACTGACTGACTGTACTGAAGGCTTATATATCAAGAGTTCAATCTCGTTTTAGATGATTGTCAAAGACAAAAGGCTGTAGGTTACATATTCCAATAAAGTAATGAAAATCCATATTCCATCAAAATCAGAATCAATATTACACACTATATATATATAAATACACCAAATGTTTACCTCAGCAGAGAGCAGGCATTCAGCCAGCTAAGCAGACTGCATATACTATATGCTGAGGCTGGCTGGTCCTGTCAGCCTGAATGATAGTTGAGCGTGAATGCCAGGGCCTGATCAGCATTCAGCATCATTTTGTTAAATCTCACCAACACAAAAAGGGGCCCTGTTTATGCAGAACTCCGAGAAATAAGGTGCTACCAAACAAAGTTGATAAAAAGAGGATCTCTTTTTCCCAGACAGATAGATTTAAGAGTAATATGGTACATACAATGAACACATAGGAAATATTAAAGTGCTGTTTTCTAACATTGTGTTATATCACTAGGCAGTATGGCTTTAAAATTCAATTAAAGTAGAACATCTCTACATTATCAACAGCAAAAGTGAGCAGCGACCATATATAGCCTAGAGAAAAGTGTGAAATCAGAACACTGTGATAGCTGTTTAAATGTTCATAATAACATTGGAGGCTTTGTCAGCAGACCTTATCGGACATGGGATACCAGACATTTTCATGCCAGTGTGATCTGCAGACAAACCCCTCTCACAAGAAACCAATTCATGACCAATTATTCTCAGTGGTTATAGTTTATTTAGAATAACTGTATGAGATGACTAAAGTGATCAAAAGAGCATTATAATTTCTCACTGTATTTATTGTTTGGCCCAGAAGAGTGCTGAAATGCTGGGATGAGTTACAAGATAACTTAATGCTTTACAATAGAACTGGTGTCTCATTTCTGTTGCGTAAGTCCATATGCGGATTCTTTTTGGCCTAGATGAATCACCTGCTGTGTCCCAATTCCATACCACACACTTATCGTATACAATACAAGCTGTGTGCTCATCTGCACAATATGTTTTTCCAGTTAAGTTAGATAGATTCCTGGAGCTCTCAACATTATCCTCAAGTTTAGATTTTTTCTCCTTTGAGTAGCTCTACCATTTCCTTTTTTGCAATGCATTGTGGGAGAAGCTGTCCATGAACTTACCAAGTATGCTAAACAACATACTTTATTTTGTCTCTTTTCCAGAGTGAACACAGTAACTTTAAACTCTAAACCCAAGTTATTATGCTGGACTGAATTGGGAAACAGCTGAACTAATCATAGGACAATATTAGGTACAGAACTGCAAATAAATCAAGTACAGAACAGTAATCAACAATAGAAGAAATCTTGAGACAAAATTAATGAAATTAATGAAAGTGAATGGCTAAAACGGCATACTTGCATCCACTCGGTGTAAAAAGACAACAATAATAAACTTTAGCCATTCTTCATGAGATTTAAAGAAAACAAAGAAAAGAAGAATAAGCAATCAACATGAATTAGCAACGAAATGAAAATAATTATCATACTATAAAATTATATATTTTAGGCTAAAAGAATTCGAGCTGATAATGAAATCGAAAATATGATGTGGCACATCATTTTCAGACTTTCTGCAGAATATGACACTGAAAAAAAGATGAAGACGAATTTCTTTTTATAGATTACACAATGTGTCACGTCGACATGTTTGACAGATGACGTAACCCTGGTAACAGGCTCGTCTCTGTCACTGTCCATTGGCACATTATCAGCTTTCAGCACCGATATCATCTTCTCAGAGTGATAAAATGTCTTATCGGGTTTGGGTTTCCGACAGCCCGTCTCCGTACTTTCACACTCGGTCGTAAGAAATTATACGAAAAAATGTCGAAATAAATGCTCTTTTAGCTTAGCTAGCAACAACTTCAACCTGCTCACCAAGTTAGACCGGCTCAACTGTTTTCAGTTTTGGAGCCAATAAAACGATGAATTACCGTGCAGTGTTTTAAATTAATCACTGACGTCAACGTAAAGCGACGACTACACAAATATGTGGATAAATTATACGGCATAGTGTTTTTACAATGCGTTTATTTTACTTACCAAAGAATCCTCTTCCTTACTTCTGCCCGCTGCCTGTGCGTATGTGTGTGTGTGGGTGTTTGAGCGCCCACAGAATGCTGGGTAAAATCATGTGAGCGCGAGCCGGCTCGTGCTTCCTTTAAATCAACAGGTGACTTCATAACAAATAAATCATATTTCCACACTCACACATTATGATTAAATCGTTCACGTAAAAAAAAAAAAGAAACGTATTACAGTTAAAGTTTTTGTTTCATAAAGGAATTTAAAGAGTTTTTTTGTTTTTTGTTTAATGGAATTTAATTAAACTAAAATCATAACACAATATCAGGTATTACAAACTATGATGAAATTAGGGGAACCTAAATAATAAAAACCATAAATAAACAAACAAACGAATAAAGTAATAGAGGATAGATAAGGAATACATAAAATTAAAAATAAAATAAAATAAAACAAATAAAATTTTATGCTAAATTTGAAAGTCTTTTGGTCTTTTAACACACCATAGGGCTATATATCTCATTATTTTCAGGTACACGTAAATAATTTATAATTCATCCTCTCTTTTTGTGTGAATGGGATATGAGTATGAGTATGAGGGCCCCTAGTGGCTATTAGATAAACTGCAGCAATCCTGAAACTGGAGAAGTTCACTTGGCACAGGTTTTTGTATTTGAATCCAACTGGGGCTTTTCTTTGTGCAGTTTGCACGTTCCTCCACCTCAGTGTTTTTTTTTTCCAGGTGCTCTGGTTTTTCTCTCACCTTCAAAACTACACAGGTAAAGTGAACTGGAAGCTGTCAATAGCTCCTTGGTGTGAATGTAAGTATGAATGAATTTGTCTCCATGTGTGAGCTCTGTGATGGACTGGTGACTTGTACCCTGCACCAGATGAGCAGGTATAGAGAATGGATGCATGAATGGGTGTTCCTTCACTGTTTAGTGCCCTGGTGACAGCTTATGAAGGCCAAACATGTTGGTGTTTTAATAATTTAACATCAAAACTTTGCAGTCCACATAATTCCTATTAGATGTAATACACCAACTTGGAATTTTTCAGTCATTAAAATAGATATGTGTGTCTTTTTGAAACCCATTTTATTTGTGAATAATTTGCCAATAAAAGAATTCTCATAGTTTACAATTATTTTATAAATTCTCTGCAGAGATTTTCAGTCATCTGGTTTACCAACTGGTATGCAAGTGCATCTTACAATAATATCTTCTTTTTTAAACAGCATAAGAGCAGCCTGAGGTTTTTCATAGACTAAAATGTTAAAACAGAAGTAGTCATGAATGACGGTGAGTCTTCCACCAGGTAAGGCTTCTGTGTGTCTCCTTACTAATTTCAACATCTCTTATCTGTTGAAACACCCATCTGGAGATGACTCATGTTTTTGCAGAGTCAAACGGGTGGTAAATGATGTACTTTATTGTGGGTGTGGCGACTGTGTGAGTGCTTACGTGTTTTTCTCAAAAACTCTCATTGTGGACATGTGTATGATGCAGCATTAAAGTGTTAATATGATATTAGGAGGAAATTCTACTAATGTTTAAATGATATATTATGTACCTACATGCTCTTATTTGAATTTAATGATAAACTCTGTACAGGGGCAAATAGAAAGGTCACCTCATTCGTCTGTTGTTGATTCAACATTTCGGTGTCACTTACTTGAACCGTAAACTTACACACGTCCTTCATCTGACTGGCATCCATGCAGGTGTAACTGCTTTTAACATCCTCCCCCTGCAGTGTGACACCATAAACAGACAGTGTAGTGGTAAAAAACAGGTGATATTTCCCAAACAGTTACATCCAGTATTGGGAAAAATACAGTTTTATTTGTTGTACCAAAATCTATATACTTTTTAATACTTCATCTATTTCTATATACTTTTTAATACTTCATCTGTTTCTCTGTTATGCCATAAACTTCAAAACAGTATCATCTTTGTAGAAAAGCTTGTAACTACAGTCAGTGTTTCAATTAATGATGAGGAATAATCACGGGTGTTGGTCTATATGTCAAAAGAAAAAAAAACAGCTGAGTCAGTGGCGTTTAATAATTACTAAACTTGTCACCATTCAAAAAAGCACACTTCCTGAAAAATTCCATTCTATATATAGAAAAAAATGTTAAATGGCATGAGGAAAATTCCTGTTCTTTATTGTTCCACTTAATGTTTCTCTGTGTGATTTATTAACTTTTTTTGACTCAGCATTCTTCCCATGATCTAAAGTGACTTTCACCTAAAGTGCAAGTCATGGTAGATAAGTGATAATGATAAGTTGTGTTTTCAAATGATAAGTTGTGTTTTCAGGATGTATTGTGTTTATATATGATTTCTGAGGACACTATATGTTTCCAGTGTGTACTTTTCATATGGTCCATGTGTACAGTACATATGGTAAAAGCTGCCAGTGTTTAAATCCTAACCAAGGCCAAATCAAGATGATTTATTGCAATGTGTGGCTTAAATAAATCTAATTCAGTCCATTTAGAGGTCATACCTTCATTGATCTCCACACCCCGGCCTGGTGCCAGTCTGTCCTGGTTGCATCCAGCAACTTTTCTGTTGATTCGTAACCTTAAAGATAAACTCACAACCCTAGGCTCTTTTTGGTGACCTCTGCCCTTCCCCTAGTGAGCCTTTGATTACCACTGACCTTTAGACATATCATATGCCACAGTAATGGCACGACAAGTTTACTCATAAACTGTCAACAGTGCTGCCATGCTGGTGTTCTACACTGGCACCAGCATAAGACAGACAGTGACAGCTTCTGCGTGATTTATGGTTAATCTGCTGCACATATGATAAATCTTTATGCTTTAAAGAGAGGGTGGGAGGAAAAAGAGTAACTGACATGCTAAGACTACACTGAGTTTCTTAAGAAAGAGAGCCTTCTCTTGCCGCACTCCTCTTCTATGGAATAAACTCCATGCAACCACAAAACAGGCTGACTCTCTTTCAGTGTTTAAATCTAGACTCAAAACCTACTTATTTTTGGTTTGCTTTTAGTGAGCATAACCCTCTATATTCAACAGGAAGTAAACACAGTCTCTGTATTGCAGGAAAGTGACTAGCCAGGCTAGTTAGGCTTAGTTCAGCCTTAGTTGGTCACTTGTTACCACCGTGTGTAGCCTGGTGGGTGTGGTACCATCCTCACATTTAAGTATGAGTGTTGGGGTCCTACAACCCAGCTGAGTCCAAAAATCCAGCTAACTGGTCTACCATGTGGCATCCGACCCTGATGAAGTCCTAGCCTGGTGATGCTGCGTGCCCAGCTGGCTCCTCCCCTCAGACTTCCTCCTATGTTTTTATATACTTGAATTACATTCAGTAAACCAGGTAACTGATTAAAAAGAAAGTGCTTTTTTTTTTTTCACTNACTTGAATTACATTCAGTAAACCAGGTAACTGATTAAAAAGAAAGTGCTTTTTTTTTTTTCACTTCTTCCCTCTTCCTTCTTACTTCAATTCTGATAAAACCCACATTTCCTCAATATTCCAAATAAGCCCACATTTCCTCAATATCCCAAATTTTGGATCAGGCTTCCCCAGATCCCATGGTCCCCCCTTCAGTTACAACAGAAGCAAATATGACTATTTAAATTGCAACTAATGGGATCATGCACAGACCAGCAGGGATGCAAACCTTGATTAGCAGTTCATGGAAAAGAAACGGCATGTCCAAACTAAGGTTAATTTACAATTTCTGTCACCTAAACACACATGAATGGTGGCAATGAAGGCTCAACACAGTGTCATGCAGTGTGCTATGAGAGAGGATGTTGAGGGTGCAGGTGCTTGTCTCCAATGAGGGAGACAAACGGGTCAAACTGCTTTAATGGCCTCCTCATATGCAACATCATAGACTTCATTTTAATTTAGACAAAGGCAGACATACACAGTCATGTTGATATACAAAGACACAGCAAGGGACTTTATTTACCCAGAAAAGTCCTTCTCAGATACAATAAATATATCCTCTTCCATAGAGTCCTGACAGAGACGATAAAATAAAATCAACTTTGCATTTAAAGTATGTTTCAGGAAAACTTAATTAAAAGAGAAAAAATATATATATATATTCAAAAGCAAATATATGGCAAATATATTTTTTTTACAGACTGGGTCTTTTACAGTTTTGGCCATCATTTTTACTATTATAAAACTTTAATACCCAATTTATTACTGTGATGTGTGGCTCAGAGTTGATGGCAAACATTACAACAGAGGTTATTATTAGGCAACCGACATGAGGGGTCAGACAATTAGAAAGTCTAAAACCAGCTTTATTTTGAAGTGAAAATGAAAGTGACTGTATCAAAATATTCATTATAATCATCCACTCACTGTAAACAACATATCTGCAAAACTACAGTGAGCATGGTAGAGTTCAAGAAGAAAGATCTAATGGATACTTACAACATAGAGGTTGTATGACAATTTAAAAATTATGATGAACATCCCAATGTTTTGCTTCCAAATAAGTAATTTTGGTAATATAGTTAAACTGTATTACCATATTGAATGCTTGTGTTGATTACCCTGTAGTGCATTGGTTATTAAACATGAGCAAAACAAATGCCACTTCACCAAGAATGGAGAAAATTTACAGCACAAGTACGAATTACTGATGCCCATCTAGAATAGTGCACCTAAAAGTGTACATTAAGTTGGGCTACTTAAAAAAAAAAAGTCTAATCTAAGAGAATAATAATTTATCTATTTAAAAAACTTCTTGATGAAATCCATTTTGAGAATATTTTGCTATAACAGCAAATTTCCATAGATTTCAATTGTTTTGATTCTCAGAAATTTCCAGAGTCTCCTGACGTACTACCATGGGGGCGCTTCATGTGCCATGAGTGGTACTTGCACCACAGTTTGAGAACCCCTGCCATAAAGCTATGTCACCTGGATTTGCCACACCCTTATTTGGAATGATTTTGTGAAAAACCCTTTAAACCTATCTATCTATCTATCTATCTATCTGTCAGTCTATCTATCTATCTATCTATCTATCTATCTATCTATCTATCTATCTATCTATCTATCTATATATTTATATATACACACACAAACTATACCATCACCATCCACAAGATATTCCATCATCAAGTTAGTTTATGTGACAACATGTTTTTAAAGAGAATATTAAAATGAAAGGAAGACAATATGTCTGAAGATAGTTACATCTTATTCTACATGAAAGAATTGACACTGATAAAAAACATGCTTAAAAAAATCATTCTCAGTCAATGAAGAGGATGTCAATACCAGAGAAAACCAAAACTTCCATTGAGGAAAGTGACCAAACAAGCTGATCTGGATGCAAGTGGGAGGAGACAGACGAGCATCAGCATGGGCTGAGCTTCACCTGCAGTGAAAAGCTGTATCCTCGGCAGAAAGAGAAAAGGAGGAGCAGCTATGCCAGGGCACTTCAAGAAGTTAAAGTTGGACAAAGTTGTATAGTGAGAGAGACTGAGTGAGAAGAAACAGAGAGAAGGAATGAGACACAAGCTGAGACTGACCAGAGCACTTCACTCAATAGGTTATATAACTGTTGCTGAAAAGTTTGTGTAGTATTTTACTCAAACATGGCAGCTACGTTGCGATTTGCACTTTTACTTTTCATGCTGCTGATGGTGTCTCGAGATCTGTGCCTGGCAAATGAGGCCAGCAGTGAGACAAACACCAGTCCAGGCACTGAGGAGGGGACACATTCAGATGCAGACCATGGAACAGACCATGGAACAGGTCATGAAACAGACCATGGGACAGACAATGGAACAGATCACGGTAGTGATACAGATCATGGTGATTCCCATGGACAAGGAGCACCCATTACCACCCTGCCCATTGTCTCCTGGAAGTGGCACCATGTCACCACCCCATACCTGGTGGCTCTATGGATCCTGGTCAGCTGGCTCTGCAAACTCAGTGAGTAACTAATTCTGTGACAGAGGACTCGTCTCCTCTCTCTCTTATAAAATCTGACCAGTTCCTTTAGTTATACAATGATTTCAGAAGTAAAAACTATTTAACAGAGTGCAGAACTAATAGTAAGTTTTACTGTTCACCTAAAAACCTGCTCAGTGTTCTCTAGCATGTGTACATTTTGAAGTGCTTTGAGCAGAAATTGCCAAATGTAAGTTAGAAATTCTGCTTCTGAAAGTATAACTTGAACGTATGAAACATACTGAAAGTATCAGTCTGCATCAGAGAGCTTGACCTCTTAAATATTATTTAATTGTCATTAATTTTTCAGGCACAATACACTCAATATTGCCACAAACAAGTGTACATGTGACGTCTATAAGACATCGAGTTAAAGCTAATTTGCAGTCTTTGTCCCTGATCAGGCTTTTAAATACAACACAAAACATTATATTTTAATTATTGAACATTTGCCTTTTTTCTGCCTGTGATCGCTGAACCAGCTCATTTGCATTTTTGTGTGTACAAAACAAATGTAATTGGGTTAGGCATTGTGGACAATATAAATGTGTGATCATGTATACGTAAGTGTGTGTGTGTGTGTGTGTCTGTTTGTGCCTTAGCTACCATACAGTAAATATGGGACTGTTGTTGCTTGCATTCTGTAGAGGAAATGAATCGGTGACCAGCCAAACAGAGAAATCAGACATGCAGTACAGTGAACATCAGCTATGGCACCTTCAGCTATAATCTTCTCTGCTTTTGGCATAACACAGATTGAAATGTTACAGTGGTGTTTGTATTAACAGTTACCTACTGGAGAGATTATTATTAATAACAGAGAAAAGTGTTGCTAATGTTTTTACACATTTCTGCAGCTACTGATAGATTTTAACTTTTGAGCTGTAGACAAATTTGGCAAATTACAACAAGTAGATTTTAAAATTAAGTGGATTTAATACATAACTACTTTGCAAGTAGAATTTTCCAATGATTTTCTTAAAGATAAATAAAATTCAGTTATCAAAACAATAAAATCCTTTCATTTCCTCAAGGCAAATTGGTGTTAAATATAGACAGAGCAAAGGCTAAATGCGAATATTTACACAATGAGTCATCTCAAAATTTGCCACTTCATTTACAAATTAAACTATAATGGAGCTAATAAAAGTTATAAATGTCTGATTTTCTTGTCAGGATGCTTTAAGCATTGTTTCTTAGTTCTGCAAGCAGAGGATGTAAGCATGTAGTGACTTTGAAAATGTCTACAAATTGGACCTAAACACTTATTAGTGTCACTTGTTAGATCACCAAAGAGTGCTATAAAGGTTTTTTTTTTGGTTTTTTTTTTGGTTTTTTTACCTTTATTTTACCCAGGTAGGTCTCATTGAGATTAAAAAAANAAAAAAAAAAAAAAAAATCTCTTTTCCAAGAGAGACCTGGCCAAGACGGCAGCATGAAATAAACAATAGCAATAAAGTTGCTATAAAGTGCTATAAAGTTGATTATGATGATATTTTAACTGACCTATTAACTCAGCTTTAAAGGAACTGTTTCCACAAACCAAAATATATATAATATGTGCACACCGTAAATGTTGACTTTGCACTTAATTATTGCATTGCACTGGAAAGACAGAATATGGTATTAGTCATCTTCAGAATGCGAGAAGTCATAGTTGCTGATTTCCTCTACAGATTTACATTGGTTGCATTTTTCATTCTCCCACTGCAGTCAATTCCCTTTGCTTGATTTTAACTGGAAGACAATAGACAATAAATATAATTGGCTGGGTACTCATTCTGAGAAGTGGGAGTCTTCCTTCTCACATTTTTTGAGTCATAATTTCTCTTGTCTAACTGGAAATAAACACAATCTGTTTCATTCAATGTAAATTGCCACATTTCTTGAATTTTAGCCAGGTTTAGGTTGTTGTCATTTTTTCTGCAGTTCTTCTGTCTTCTTTTACTTAAAGGACCATACCATCCATTTCACATATTTAAGCCTAATATTTTCATACAAGTAACATTAGTGACAATGATTTCCCAAAGCATACAACTGGAATAGTGAGTCAAATTTTATTTTTCCTATACCTTCCAGACTGCCTTTGGTTTCAGTTCATTCTGGTACGCTATTAAAATCAACTTGTTGATTCTTGAAATGTTCTTGGGATAGGTACTCCATCATTGTGAACAACACATATATTCAGGATTTTTTTTTTCTTTTTTTTTTTAGAAGTTATGTAATTTTAGCATTTAAGTGCAATAGAAAGTGTAGAGTGAATGTATGTCTCCACTGGGGAATATAGTCCCAAAAGAAGACCTGCATTTATCGAAAAATNTGAATGTATGTCTCCACTGGGGAATATAGTCCCAAAAGAAGACCTGCATTTATCGAAAAATTTTAACTAACTAACTGTGACTTCATAAGGCTGCGTAACTATTAGCAGCCAAAACATCGATTTTTAAGATGGGTGTATTGCTTGAATGTTTGATTCTGAAAGATTAAGAGATTTTGCAAAATATCAGGAAAGCTGAAATACGGTTTTATCCTTTGGGAAATGGTTGTCAGTAACCTTATATGTATGAAAATTGAATATATTAGGCTCAAACATGCAAAATGGGTGTATGGTCCTTTAATCAGAATCAGATCAGAAATATGGGGATATTTAACATCAAGCTGTTCACAGTTATTCTCGTCACTCATCAGCTTCCATCAACAGTTTGTATGTCAATATAAAAAGTATTTTAATTTGCTTTTATCAAAAAGACTTTTTTTTTATGTGAATGAGATCAGAAATGATATATTTCATTGAGCAAAAACTGATAATTTTCATCATCTGTACCTCCCACATTACAAATGATAACAGTCTCAAATGAGATCTAGGCTTACTGTAGCAGCTTGTGTAACTCGCATTCTGAAAATATCCTTTATTTGTCCTCACTCTGTTACCGTGAAGTTGACCTCTCTTTGCGGGTGTTAGTGTGCACACAGTTATTGCAATTTTAAGACCTTAAGTTTAACAGCCAGCCACTGTTCAGCATAATATATTAAGTCATTTGTTAATATGGCTGAACAGGGGAACTCATGCATGTCATCTGTTCTTTTTGTGGCCTGTGCAGTTAAACACTCTCATGAAGAAGAAACAATGAATGATCTTTTGCAGTATTTATGATAGACTAAAAAAGTAGAAACATGTCATTATCAGTTTTATGGCATTAGTTTGATGGTAGTACTACTCAGGGAAGGACTGGGAAAAGGAAAGAAAAAAATGGCTGTTCAATTTTGGCCAATCAATCAACAGTTGCCTTTCACAATAAGAGACTTTCCCATATGTCCTGGTCATCAGGAAAACTTCCAGTAGTTCTGATGACCAGTCTACAGTTGGTAGTGTTAAATCTTTTTGTCATGCACATAGTAGACTATAATAACAGATGATAACTGACTTAGAAGGTGAGGCTGTGGTACCTGAACAGGTGACCCATCAGGTTTCTTGAGGGGGTGTTAGTGGCATGCTCTCAAGCTACATTACCAATAAGCTCTGATTTAAATTGATGGATGGTCTTGAAATTATGTAAATAGTGAACATTGTTATGTTATTGAAAATGAATGCCATTCGTCTACTTTCACATAAGCAACCTCAAATGTGTTTGATGTTGACATAATGCTCAGAGTAGAGCTATACTAGCTCGCACCTGTGTGAGAGCTTAAGTATCAAATCATCAAACCCAGCTATCTTACATTTGTGTTGCTTAATGTCAGTGGGACTATTGTGCCTTGTCCTGCTGAAACAGGACAGGACAATAGGCCACAGAAAACATCCAGAGTCAAACACATCAAGTTAAGATGGGCTATCTCCCATTAAAAGGTTAATTTTAAAAATGCTGGATGTCCCAGAGTGGAGTCAAAGGTAATGTGTCATTTTCAGAATAAATCAAAGGAATAAGCTTGAATCATAGTAGCAGCAGGTGATTTATTTGCAGAAATGTGTTTGGAAAGGTGTCACATTTCTTCCACCTTAAGGGAATGGGAGGCTTTAACTAACATTGAGTAATGTCATTGTCAATCATTACTAAAGCAAAACTGTGACAAAATTAAGGCTTGGTAAAAAAGTTTCTAAAAAAAACCCATGGATATTTATTCTACATTTATCAAATGACTTCCTCTCCATCACTCACTCACTCCCTCACTGACACACACACACACACACACACACACACACAAACGTGAGGGGNCCCCCCCCCAAACTGAAGATATGAAAAAGGCTGAATCTATGGTTCTGCACATTTCTGAACTTCTTCAAACACTGACCACTAACTGTGTGAGAAAAGAAGATTCAAACTCAAGGACAAACAGAACAATGGGAATCAAAAGAGAAAGACAGTAAATGAGAGAGTAACAAAAGAAGGATAAGAAGAATAACATATTGGTTTCTCTCCAAACCACTGTGTGTGTGATTCAAGGACAGAAAATTTTCAGAGTGTGACAATCTGTTTTTTTCTATTTATTTGATCAAATGCAACACTGTGGATATACACACCTCTGGCTGCTAGGGTCAGTGCTGCTGATTTGCCTCGTCTCAGGGGTTACAGGAGTGAAGGGTGAAGCGGCTTTTACAGATCAGAGGTCCCATCTAGAGCCAGCAGGGTCAGGATCACACCCAAACCAGACCGGACACGAACATGGCTCCAGCATCACAGGGATACCCATTGTGACTTTTAAGTGGCACCATGTGGAGGCTCCTTATCTCGTTGCATTATGGGTGCTCGTGTCTTTTTTGGCCAAATTGGGTATGTAATAATCACTTAAAAACAGAAAATGTGTCAGAGAAGCGTTTTGATTTATGTCAACTGGAAGATATGGATGGCAACGGCAAATATGATCACTTAAGGTTCAGGATTTTGTTAGATATGCCCAAAGGTGGATTTGTTTTACAGACTAGACAACACAACAATACAAAAACATTTTATAGCATAAAATCTTAAAAGTATCCAAAATTGTTTTGCCTAATCTGAAACATTTACACTGCACGTTTATTGTCTCTGGATAGCTCTGATATAAGATTTTTATGACAGAAAAGCTAGATTTCCCTTTCTGGCTGTCAACAATGCATGCATACATCTGAAATAGGATTTGTATATACATTTATAATGATCTCCTTATATACAGTATTAAAATTATTTTGCAAGACTGAAAAATGATGCTGTTAATGTAGCATGCTGTTGCAGAGAACAAGAGCTTCAGTCCTAGTTCACAGTAGTAGTAGTAGTAGGTAGTAGTAGTAGTAGTAGTAGTAGTAGTAGTAGTAGTAGTAGTAGTAATAGTTCGCGGTATAGTTAAACTTTCACTGACTGTCAAGAAGAATACACATGCTGGGCAGGTAGAAAACTTATGAGAACACTTAATCTTAAACTTTATCTTTAAGGTTAAATTTCAATATTAAATAATAAATGCTACAAATCTCACAAACTGCACTGTAAATCAAGAAAAATGCAATGATCTCCATTTGCCAATAAATACTGTGTCCATACAGGTTACATTACTGCTGACCATTTTCTAAAACATAAAACCGGTCTTTGCCAAATCCTCTAATCTTTCAAAGTTTAGGTGATACCAACCTTAAAATTCAATGTTTTGCCTACTAACACTTACAATGGGTGCAGTCATTTTTAATTTCTCGTCTTGTTCTAGGATTATATTCTCTGGCAGAGACATGCATTTTCTTTCTATGTTGAATTAGTTAATTAAAGTAACTTTGACATTTAACAGATGTTTTGTTCGCTATGATGGATTACTGATCTCAAGCACATTTCAGGTATCTACAGTTTGTTTTTATAGTGTACTGCAATGCAGTCTGGGAAGTAGGAAAAACAATTCTAATATTTACTGCTCCAGTAGAATGTTTTGGGAAATGGTTGTCAGTAATATAAAATGTATGCAGGGTGTATTTATTGGGCTCAAACATGCAAAATCACTGGTATGATCCTTTTGCTTCTGAATTACTTATTTGAAGTCCTGAGAGAAGATCTGAGCTAAATGTTTTCTTTGGGTTATAGAGTTTTTGCACAAATATACAAATATGGTTATGCCAGGCCTTCATCCTGCTTCTATAACTCTATCTTTAATTATCTGGAACCTGTGAGAAAGAGAAAACAAAAGCCAAGCCACATGACCCTGAATGATACAGCAACATTTTGAAATAACTACATTCAAATGTTTGAATAGGTCTGATTATTAAATAAGCTACAGTTACACTGTGCAATAGAAAAAAAATGTAATGTCAATGAACCTTAACCAAGAGACATCCATTAGTTATGCAGAAAGAATCTGGACGCTTCAATCACACGCCATGCTGGTTAATGATAAGCCAAAAACAAAAACTGACACGTTCTCCATCTAGCCAAACAGTTATTCATTTGCAAATTTTGTAAATTTTTATGAATTGTTGTGTTATAGTGTAATTCTAACGCCCAGTCTGAATGAAGAAGCAGCAGATTTCAAACTTTCTCAGCCTGGAACCCAAAATTACATGAATATAATCTTTATTTTATGACCCCCACACTTGCTGGCTGTTATGCACAAATATCCTTTACTAAACTAGAAGAGAAGTAAAAGTAAAGGATACTTCAGTGGAAATACCAGAGCAGAATAAATACTCCATTACAAGTGAAAGAAAGAAAGAATGAAAGAAAGAAAGAAAAGTAGGTGATATAAGTGATATTTTAACTCATTTTAATATAAAATATAAATCTGTTAAATAGATAATAACTACAGCCATCACATAATGTAATGATGAGTAAAAAGTACATTTAATTTTGAAATGTAGTGGGGAAAAAAGTGGACTGTCACCAGTAATATTATAGTACCTGAATTTTGGAGTTAAGTATCATATTTGGATATATGACATAAATATGATACTTAAATATATTTGTAGTTAAGTATCATATTTTTATCATATATTATAATATGATACTTTACAAATGTATTATATTTGTAGTTAAGTATCATGTTTGAATATACTGTATGTACATCCTTGAATACTTTCCAGCTCTGTAAAATTGACAAATTTTTTTCACGATTTTTTCTGGTGCGACGTCTAATGAATGGCGCCCACAATGAGATATCCTCAAACTCTCTTACATTACATTTCCTCGCTCTCTGTATGTCCACAGTCATCGAAGCCAACCACCATGTGTCCAGCGTGATCCCAGAGAGCGCCCTGCTCATCTGCTTTGGCTTCATCCTGGGTGGAATGGTGTGGGGTGCAGACAAGGTGCAAACATTCATGCTGACCCCAACCGTCTTCTTCTTTTACCTGCTGCCCCAAATCATCCTGGACTCTGGCTACTTCATGCCAAACAAGCTGTTCTTCAGCAACATGGGAGCCATCCTGATCTACGCCGTCATTGGGACCTGCTGGAATGCTGCCTCTGTGGGGCTGTCGCTGTGGGGGTGTCACATGGGAGGGGCTATGGGTAAGAGAGGCCTGATAGTTGCACCATGGATGAAAACATTAATAGCTGCAGCCTAATGAATTAAAACACAACAAAGCCAGCGTAGAGGGAGCATTGATTCAAAGGGGCTGCCAATCTGTACATACATGGTGACTGACTATCTGGCAGCTAAAGAAAAGTCAAATCCAAATGTTTCATCTGATTTATCTGCTGTAGGCAACCTGGACATCGGCCTGCTGCAGTATCTTCTCTTTGGCAGCCTGATTGCTGCTGTGGACCCGGTGGCCGTCATCGCCGTGTTTGAACAGGTCCATGTCAGTGAGGTCCTCTTCATCTTGGTGTTTGGAGAATCGCTCCTCAACGACGGCGTGACAGTGGTTCGTAAGCTATGACAAGAAGATGTTCATCATTATCAACATTATTAACAGAAAACAGCAGAAGAGAACACAAAATATCTCACTCTATCCTTTGATCAGTATTTTGCACAACTGTGCTCAACTTTTATTGATGTTACTTCTTAAGTACATTTTGTGAATTTGCAGTGAAGTCAATCATTTGGAACACAAACATAATGTCAGACATAAAGGCCCTTTCCTTGTCTGGGTCCTTATCTAAACTTTACCCATGCCCTGGTCAATCAAAGTACTCTTTGAGGTGTTTGATCTGTAGCAATATTGTGTATCTGTGTGTTATGAATCACACACCTCAAAGTGCTCTTTGAGCTGACTGATCTGTAGCAATATTGCATGTGTGTGTTATGAATCATACAATAACATTTTATTCATTGCTGAAAGTACAATGAGAAATGAAAGGAAATGAAAAAGCATCAGCTTAATAACGTGCTAGGCTCTAACCTGCGAAAAGTAGTGTAAGTGCGGTGGCTTTAGAAAGCATTGTGCTTTTGCTGAGTCATGAAAATACTACATAATTTGAAGGATTACATGTTTCTCTTTTGTGGGCAGAGAAAATCCTACAACCATTCATTTTAACAATGTCAAGAAATTAAGTAAAAACAAAATTCAGGTTTTCTGTATAGTCCAGTATCACATAAAATATATCAATCACATCTTTATAAGCCCACCAAAAGGAAGAAACTTTGGAACACTGTGTATTTTAATACATAATATATAAAAATCCGATAATAGGATTATAGTAAGTCCAATATCAGTTATTAATTAGACAACATTTTAATTTCAACAGGTGTTTTTCTTCTTCTTAGGTGCTCTTCAATGTGTTTGATGCATTTGTGTTACTGGGAGGAGCCAAAATTAATGCTGCTGAAATCATCAAAGGAATAGGTATGATATGTATGAAGATACATATGCAGTGGTGCTTACTAAAATATATCACTTTCATGCTTCATGCTGGATAATGTTTACAAAATGTCCATGAATGCATCCTCTTTCTCCTTTTCTCCTCTCTCTCCAGTTTCCTTCTTTGTGGTGGCGTTTGGTGGTTCCCTTGTGGGTTTCGTGTTTGGTATACTGATCTCACTTCTGACCAGATGCACTAAAAACATTCAGATCATTGAGCCAGGTTTCGTCTTTGTCTTGGGATACCTCTCATACCTGACCGCCGAGATGCTCTCTCTGTCTTCCATCCTTTCGTGAGTGTTCCATAAAACATTTCTCCTTGCATGATCTTGTTTAATGCTGTTCAGTTCAAGATTTTGGGTGAAGTATTCATAAGGAATATAGGCTTGAACATATGAAACACTCACTTTTTGTGTTTTTGTACTATAGGATTGTCTTCTTTGGTGTGGCCTGCCAGAAGTACACCAATGCCAACATGAACGAGAACTCAGTCAACACCATCAAATATGCCATGAAGGTTTTCGCTAATGGATCAGAAACCATCATCTTTGTCTTCCTTGGAATTTCAGCCATTAATACAGAAATATGGGTGTGGAACACAGGCTTCATTCTCCTCACGCTCCTCTTCATCTTTGTCTACAGGTTCATCGGTGAGACTGAATTTTTCTCTCACTGTCAGCTCAGAATGCAGCCATACACAGCCTAATATCAAAGATGTATTGAGTTTGTGTATATGTATACCACAGGTGTATTTTTCCTAACCTGGATCCTCAACAAGTACCGGCTAGTGCCATTAGAGGTCATTGATCAAGTGATTATGAGCTATGGTGGCCTGCGAGGGGCCGTTGCTTATGGCCTGGCAATGAATCTCAATGAGAGTAAGATCACGGAGAAGAATTTGATGGTCTGCACTACTCTTATTGTAGTGTACTTCACTGTCATAGTTCAGGTAATATACTGTAAATATTAATACAAAGCACTTGGTCTGTTGCTGATAGCATCACCATATTACCTTTAGTAAGACACTATAAAGTACATATTGATTCTTAACTTCTGCACCGTGAGGTGTAGAAGCAATTTTTTTAATTGGCTCAAAATAAATCTGTCAATATAGGCCTCATTCCTTTCTACCTGAACAGTTTTTGCACCACTTTTATTTTTTTCAAAACAGTTTTTCCACTACTTATTGTACAAATTTCATCCAGTATTCACCAAATGTTGGACATAATATATTTGGATAAGCCAGAAAAAAATATGAACTTGTGTGATATACTAGACTTTTGTTGCTGCATGAAAGCATAAGAAGAACTGTGCAAATTGTATATGCTGATATATATCAAGTCTGATTCTGCAAAATCCGATGGCATCTGCCCTATAGGTGGCACTCTACAGGAATGTGTTCAAATTTAAACTGCCATAACTCAGTGCTGAATCTGACTCACTGTAAATTTATTGTTTTAGGTCAATATTTCAATGAAGCTGTAGATCCAGAAGCAGATTAAGAATTGCAAGAGAAACTTTATGCTTTAGCTTAACTCAGCTCGTAAGAGTTGGACCTGTTGATAATCTCTGTGCTTTTTTTCAGGGAATAACGATGAAACCTCTGGTCACGTGGCTTAAAGTGAAGAGAGCTGCTGTGTCTGAGCTCACACTCATAGAAAAAATGCAGAACAAGGTAGATCTAAAAAAAAAAAGTTACCTTTTAGTGATACAACAGCAACAATCAGAAACACAGTTTGAGGGTAAAATGTTACAGAATCTCTATTTATGTTCAGGTCTTTGATCACATGCTGGTTGCCATAGAAGATATTTCTGGACAAATAGGACATAACTACATGAGAGACAAGTATGTGACATCTTTTGAAACTATTTATCTTGTAAAATGGTTTGACTGTACCATAAATGGAATATACTTACGAGATGATCTCCTCTTACTGTAAAGGTGGAAGCACTTTGAGGAGAAATGGATGTCATGGCTTTTGATGAAGCCATCAGCAAGGAAGAATCGTGACCACGTATTCAGCGTCTTCCACCAGCTGAACCTCAAGGATGCTATAAGCTATGTGACTGAGGTGAGAGTTGTTTTACTGAAGGATACTCCCAACAATGAGGTATAAGAAGTAAAAAAATTGAGTTTTGGAGGAAATTATAAGGAATATTTGTGGTCTAAAGACATTCACTGATCTCTGTGTTGCAGGGTGAACGCAGAGGCTCTCTGGAATTTGTGCGGAAGGATACTGCATACGTTGACTTCAAGAAGAAGTTTGGGAAAGATTTCTCAGAGGTCATGCCTGACATCATGGCTGATACATCAGATGATCATGTACCAGTTTCCTCTATGCTGTGAGCAAACCCTTTGAATGTATTTACATTCAACCACCATAATTGCAGAGCTAAACCTGAGCCTCACTGTATAGCAAGCCTATATATTGTGCAAGCCAGTGTAGGGTCAGCTAGTGATGAAGCTTTTCCAAAATCAGTCCAGTTCCTTCCATTTTTACTTAAGCTGAGTTTGAAGGAAGACATAAATAATGATACCTACAGCATATTAACTGTACAGAACTTGAACCCTGAATATTAATCATACTGACCCCTTTTACACCATGCATTAGAATGCAATCTCTGTATTCGGAAATGTTATTTCCAAATAACAACCGAATATGATTATTATTTGGACAGCTAACTTAAGGACAATCAACTGAAATTAACACTTTCCACTGAAAAGCTTTCTCATTATCCGGATTCTGTCTGTGCTGTGACTGGTAGACGGTAGGCAAGTCATTAAGCTCTTATCTATGTATTTTGTCCTTGGTCCATGGTCAAGCCATGGACCAAGGACAAAATCATCCATTTTTTAAAAAATAAATTATTTATTTTTGTATGAGCTGCTGCTGTCTGCATTCCAGATGCAGGTATCCATTCATGTCAAGTAGCAATTTCTGATTCAAAATAACTTTATTAACAAGAGTAAACAGAACACAAGATGATGCAGTGTGATGTTTTAACCTTGTGGGTGGATTTTATCTCATGATTGTGTCCCAGCCATATGGATTGCCTTTAGACCTGCTGAGAGAAATCTAATCACAATGCCAGCCATATCAGATTGGAATGCATTCTAATTACATTCTGATTATGATCTGGATAATGTATATGATCACATTTAATGCAAGGTGTAAATAGGGTTCATTTGGTCAGTTATATTAATTTCCATTTAAATGACTCTGCTCCCTGATGACTGCAAACACAGTCTTTTTTTTCTACACTTGACACTAATCAAATCAACATATCACTTCAACTGACAAATAGCTCCCATTTTCATTGCCAAAAAAGCCAAGATAAGCACTGTACATGTGTCATAAATACATAAGCTGCATAACATAACTGACATGATTTCTTTTTCCTGTAGAAGAGACCCTGTACCTTCAGTGAGCTTGGAAATGCATGAACAGAACATGAAGGGTATGAGAGAAACAGAAGCCATTAACACTCATCACCTGCTGCAGCAACATCTGTACAAAGGCAGAAAACAGGTAAGCTCATTAGTTCATGCACCACTTATGATAATGTAAAAATTAATTCAATAAATTTATAAATTGTGTCCATGTCCTCATTGTTTTAAGAAAAAAACATAATTGTATTTTCTTCTTTTTGGCATTGTCTGATTTATAGCACAGGCACAGGTTCAGCCGGAGTCATTTTGAAGTCAACAAAGACGAAAATGAAGTTCAAGAGATCTTCCAGAGGACCATGAGGAGTCGTTTGGAGTCCTTCAAGTCTACAAAGATGGGTGTCACCCCACCAAAGAAGATAACCAAACATCCAAAGAAGGACCAGCAGCAAAGGGTTAGCCTCAGAATTCATTAGAATGAATCAAACTCTTTAACTTCTTTTTAACGTGTGTTTTACAAATAAAATGACTGCTATGTTGCATTGATACAGATGCCAAATGGAAAATCAACAGACAAAAGTAGAAGCCATCCATTTAGTGATGAAGGTTTGTATCCATGTTTAAGGTTTTTCATGCACAGAAATGCATTACAGCCAGCAGATGTATTTCATGAAAAAAAAAAAAATTCATAAAAAAAAAAAAAAAANAAAAAAAAAAAAAAAAAACTCCAGAAAACATGGTCGCTTTTTCATTTTCTAGATTTTGAGTTCTCAGAAGGAGACGGTGATTCTGGTGGTGAGGCGTCTGGTGTTTCGTTCCCCATGAGAACCACCTATAGAGTAGGAGGTAAAAACAAAAAATCAGCCTTTTCACCACTCTCTGATCCTCAAATCCTTAAAAGTGCTTCAGTTTTGAATCTCTTTCCTCTTTGGTCTAGCTGGAATTGAGAACCCAGCCTTCATGCCAGATATGGACCCCATGGCCCCGATGCAGATTCCACCGTGGCTGGCAGAAGCTGAGCTGGACAGTGACATGGTGGCTCCTTCCCAGTGGGCCCAGGTGAGGCTACCATGGACACCCAGCAACATGCGCCGCCTGGCTCCACTTCGCATCAGCACTCGGTCCACAGACTCATTCATGCAGGCTGACTTACCTGCTACACAGGAGAGAACCGAAGAGCTGCCGCCTCCACCATCACCACTGCCACGACCACCTAAGAGAGATGATACCCACATGTAGCTTCCTGTTCTAGCCCAAAATGTACTTTAGATAGCAGTGTTTCATGCCAGTCAGGAGTCCTGTTGACGTAAATAGTTAAAGGACCATACCGGCCATTTTGCAATATTTGAGCCTAATATATTCAATTTTCATACACGTAATGTTACTGACAATCATTTCCCAAATCATACTACTGGAACAGTGAATTAAAAATGTTTTTCCTACCTTCCAGACCACCACTGGTTTCAGTTCATTCTGGTACGCTATTAAAATCAACTTGTTGATACTTGAAATGTTCTTGGGATAGGTAATCCATCATTGCAAACAACACATATTCAGGTTTTTTTTCTATGTTACATAATTTTAGCATTTAAGCGCAATAAAAAGCATGGAATGAATGTATGTCTCTACTGGGGAATATAGTCCCAAAAGAAGACCTATCAAAAAATCAAAATCATCAAAAAATCATATCAAAAAATTTAAATGACCATGACTTCATAAGGCTGCGTAACTATTAGCAGGTGAAATATCGATTTTTAAGGCGGGTGTATCACTTGAATATTTGATTTTGAAAGATTAAGAGATTTTGCAAAATATCAGGAAAACAGAAATATGGTTTTATCTTTTGGGAAATGATTGTAAGTAATGTAGCATGTATGAAAATTGAATATTTACATATATATGTGTATGTATATATATGTGTATCTATCTATCTATCTATCTATCTATCTATCTATCTATCTATCTATCTATATATCTATCTATATATATATATATGAATGAATGAATGAATGAATATATATATGTATGTGTATGTATGTATGTATATAGATAGATAGATAGATAGATAGATAGATAGATAGATAGATAGATAGATAGATAGATAGATAGATAGATAGATATTAGTCTCAAACATGCAAAATGGACAGCATGGTCCTTTAAGTTTCATTAAGCAATTTGTGTGTGTGTGTGTGCGTGTGTGTGTGTGACTGGCTTCCAGACTGTGGCTCCATGGTGGTCTTGAACTTTCCCCCTTCCATCTGAGCCCTACCTTTGCCCAAACTTCATCTTTAGTGAGCCCAAAGCTAAAGTTAAAGATAGCTTTAACACTTTACGGTTTTGAACTCAGATTACCAGCAGCCTTTTACAATAAAACCATGTGTGCAATGTAGCAAAACCTGACGAGCGGCTATGATACTTTACTGATTAAAAAGTCACACAATGTATGCACTTATCAATCATCTCAAACTTGCTTCTTAACCAGCAAAGTATCATGTCTGCTCCTCTAATCTGAATAATGAAGCCAAATTTTGGGAAACCTAAGGCCATTTTCAGGACTTTTCAGACCAAGGATGAAGGGTTAAAGTCCACCAAAAGCCATGGCCTGAAGATCACTCACTAAAGAAGTTAAATAGTAATTAACTATTTTCCTTGGAATGGCACCTGAGAAACAACACCATCTCGAGTTCATTTAACCTGACTCCCAAAATATCCACCCGCAACACACTTGATATCCCTTTGACTTTGACTCCAAACCTTGAGTGTCAAACAAACAGCACATAACCTCAGACTTAAACTTAGTCCAACATTTCCAGACAAAACTTTCACAGTCCCATAACCTTTGCACTCCTGGGACATCTCCTGTTGCTGCTCTAACTTCACCCTTGACTGAGCAAAGGAAAAGCGTGGGAGATATAGTATGTACAGTAGCGTGTTATTTACCAGCATATGTTGAACATTGTCTTACTTCCTCTCGCGGTTCATGGTGATGTGCGTGCTTGGTACTGATCAACCCCAATGGAACATCTTCATCCCTAAATGTGATGCAATAAGCTTTTTCAAGCACGATGTAAATAAGTAGATTTTGTTGTTGACAGAAATGATGGGCCGAAGGATTTAATTAGATCGATATGAAGATTGCAGAGGAGTATGAAATAATTTATATTTCCATAATCTGAATAAATTGCTTTTCTTTTTCTCATCTGAACAATACTTGAGGTCTAATATTTAAATGTGTCACTTGTACATTAAATATATTTGTTTAGGCTAAAGTTTATTATTGTATTGACATGTCCAGCATCTCAAATATGTACACAAGGCAGTTACATATAATGTATGTAAAAAAGCGTAATATGTTGTATTGACTGAATGGACTGCATACTTTTAATATGTATTTAGAAATAAAAATGAACAAAGAAAATATGTCTCTGTGAAGTTAAACATCAAATAAAATTATTGACATGGAGCCAATAAAATTGCATAGAATCTAATAGTCTCCAGACTTATTAATTTAGCATCTTTAGGGCTGACACAGTTCAAACATCATATTTTATACATTGAAATGTAGATAAAATCAAATTTCATTACAATGAATTAGTTGGAAAAAAAAGCATTCAGAGGATAAAATTTGAAGACTTGATCATAAATAGTCCATTTCTGATGTTTCCAGGTACTTTGTGATATAGTCCAATATAATTTTTTCATTCCCAGAATCTTTCAGGTAAAAATGGGATCCATCAAACATCCTGACTGTGAAATCTCCCGATGAGATATCCTTCCATGCTGTTGATTTATAAAAAATGAACAACGTTACTTACATATAAACTATGAGATAACTTACAGTGTCATTCTGACATTCTTTTGGGTTTATGTACTGTTGATCAAACTAAATAAGCAGCTTGAATGCAACACTTTGGATTCTGTGAACTAAAGAAGACAATTATTATATCTGACATTTTACACATGAAGAAAAGGATAGAACAATGAAGATAATCATTAGTTGCAGGATTTTACACAGAACAGCACTCTATCATATGGAATGTGCAAATAACTAAATTGTACTGTATGGAAAAGCAGTCATTTCGGACATATCAGAGGACTGACCATGTAAGTCATGTGGAATGTCTTCCTTTCCATCGAAGCATGTGATTGGGCAGGAAAGAAACGGACTCTCTGGCTTGTTACAACTGCAGTGATGCAAGAGGAGAGTGTTACTAAACCTCTGATGAAGATATGAAGATAATTTGATGAATGCAGCATCCAGATAATTATTTTTGCTTAACAGAAATTCCTCAAGCATTCTTTCTCTCCAACAAGATGG
Source organism: Lucifuga dentata (assembly GCA_014773175.1). Classification (NCBI taxonomy): domain Eukaryota; kingdom Metazoa; phylum Chordata; class Actinopteri; order Ophidiiformes; family Bythitidae; genus Lucifuga; species Lucifuga dentata. The sequence goes on along the minus strand of VXCM01000066.1, from coordinate 257,131 downwards.
CCTCTGGTAAAGACAGAGGTCAAACTCAGATGAGATGACTTTGGCTTGACTTTTGCATGCAAAAGAAGGCAGCTGCAACTAATCACAATTTATCATATGTTCACAATCCCGATTTACTACAGAACCGATTAAATATGAATTAAATGACAAAGAGAGATGACAACCCACCTGTAGTTCTCCACGATGTGCAAGTCAGCCTTTAGGGCAGGGAGGAAGAGTTGTAGTACCTCAGGGTTGGCCAGCAGTTCAGGTGGTGTACCTCCAATTGAAATCAACCACTTCAGAAAATCCTCATCTGACAGCTCACTTCTTTTTGGAGCCTTGATTCGCATCTCTGACTAAAAAAAAAACAGACTAAGTTTTACTACGTGGAATCAACTTTTATTCTGAAGTAAAAAGACTTTCTTTTATACAGTATGTTATAAAACAAAATAAAAAAGAACATTCAAAAAATCTCAAATATTGTATTTTGTGAGGAAATAAATTTGTGAAATTTTCAAATATCCATCCTTTTTCTTTGGGTGATTTTGGAATAAATGCATCTTGGATGGACTAATTATTAAAATACTTTTAATCAAGTGGAAAACTTCCACACAGCAAGTTTACCACATTATTTATTCTCTCTAATTTGCTGTTGTTTTTTTTTTTTACTTAATTACATTTATTTACATATCATAATGAAGGCATTATTCCTGGACCATAGCATGTTGTAAAACAAAAGTAATATGGTTTATATGAAATGTAGGCTGTGTGTTCACTTACATAAGGTGCAGAGGCACCTGATAGGAACATGTGAGCTGGCTCGAGTTTGTGGCCTCTTTTCAGAGCATCTGCTACGGCAAAGCTTGTCAAGGCACCAAAGCTAAGACAGAGCGAAACGGTACAGACATAAACTAATGACAAAACAAGTCTTAGAGAAATTAATGGTGAAATAAGAAGGAAATGGAAAAAGGAGGCAGAATGACGCAGGGCAGACTATTGATGATACCTGTGTCCAAACAGGGCGAACGGCTTCTCTTTGAGTACTGGTAGCAACACACCAATAACCTCATCCACAATCTGCTGCATATTCTGAAAGAACGGCTCTTTGGCTCGACTCTCCCTGCCTGGAAGTTTGACTGCAAACACTGAGCATAAAAGAAAGTGTTACAAACAAAATATTTCAAATGGATAGATATACTCCCTGATTGTTTACACTTTGGATTCCAGGCACAAGCACGCAGGTATTTTGATTTTGCAGTTAATATTGTTTCATGGGTAATGGAATTTAGTTGACTGTAGATAAAAAATTATGAGTGATACTTGTGAAAAGGGGAAGTCAGAGTAAATAGTGCACTTATACAACATATCTTACACGCGTTACCTTCTATGGAGCTGTTGAGGACGTTTCCCCAGCGTGCATAGTGTATGGACCCTCCACCTGCCCAGGGGAAACATATCAGCCTGGCCACAGCATCTGGGCTTCTCCTGAAACAACTGATCACCTTTTCCATCCTGATTTTGCTTAAATGAGAAGATTCAGCACTGAGTTATATATCTGTTATTATATAACGTTAAACGTTATACATCTGCTTGGACTCTGGCTGGGCATACAGGGAATATTTCTGTTTATCAGCATAATACATAAGCAAAGTTTGGAGATTTTCTACAAAAATATTTTAAAAAGGTGATTTAAAAATATAAGAATGAATATAATAAGATAAAATAAAACCTATTTGTTGTTGGCTGCTCCATCAACTACTCCCAGCAAAATAGTAATTCCTCATACTGATTTAGTTCCTGGTTATTTTCTTCTATTATTTAGATGAAGCTTCAGGAGAATTATATGACGTCTAGTGACATCTACAGGATGGAGTGTGTATCTCAATGCAAACAATGCTAATATTGTACCCTAGTTTTAGAGAGTCACATATTCATTTCATGTTTTTCTTTTTTATTTATGTTTTTATTGTCTGGATGTACACCGTATAAAAACCTTCAACCACTAAATAATACAAGTCAGTTACGTCTTATTTATTTCTAAACATTATGCATAATTGAGAAAAAGTTTGTAGGAAGTGACGTTGTTTTGTGTTTGAGACTTCCTGACGGATTTCCCTCGGTGGAGGAGAGAGGCTCTAGTCAAGTTAGCTTTAAATACTTCCAACAAACCAGAAGTTTGACTATTTTTTTTCAAAATAATAGGGAGGACTATAATTATCGGACTGCTTATACTAATAACATTACGTACAGAAGAGCTATGTAACCAATAAAGAACATATAAAAAAATATCAAAAATTGAGTTATCGTAATTGGTGTGCAGCTTCTCCCGAATTTTACGACATGCCACGACACGATAGTCATAAGGCTTTTATTTTTAAAGAGTTTTCCGGGAATGTTGATTTTCTATTCTGCTGCCTTGACGCTGCTGGTAGAGAGGGCGGCGTAAGTGCAGTTTTCGGACCGGTTTCTCACTAACAGCGAAGAGGACACCGGGATACTGAAGCCCTCATAGACATTTGATAAAGTAAAACAACGAACTGTCACGTTCACCGGTCAGGACAGTGGATAACGTTACAGTTACTGAGCAGGTAAATATTCGTGTCGGTGCCATGTTTCGAGCTGACAGCGAGTAGCTGTCGGCTAAGCTAACGTTAACCTATCAGTGCTAATGCTAACAGCAAAATTGATCCAACCCAGTGGCTGAGCTGTCACAAACATTTACAACACTGAAAATGTTGTTTTTCTTCTTTCATTTTCAGTTAACAGATCTCCAAGAAGGGAAGCGGACATATTTTGGTCTTCTTTGAGCTGTCATTTGTGGTAAAGCAAGGGAAAAGAGGACCTCCGGCTAAGCTGCCCCCCCCCCGTCCCCCCGTCCCCCCCCAAGCGGCCCGGTTCCACATCAGCGGCCGAAGCAGGGGAGCAGGGACCGCGGAGCAGGGAAACGGTGTGGCTGCTATCGGATTTATCTAGTTTTAACTGGCGTAAAGATTTTTAACACTGGGAGCCGGATCATCCGGACAGAGACCTCATGAATGGAAATCGGAACAACAGGTGGGATCCTCAGACTGATGGTTGGTTTAATGTCCATGTACGGGGTCTTAGTCAGTTTCATTCATTACGTAGTGCCATTTTACGATTTTTATGCTTTATAACTTTATGGCTTTTCGGGAATACTTAAACGTAAAACTTAATCCTGACTTGTGTTCAATATCCCGTTCGTATAAACATTGGTTGACCGTTTCTCTGTTGGTTTTTACCGGCTACTTTTTGCGCCTCCGTGCGTGTTGGCGCGTGCGTTTACGTGTGTTATACCTTAATAAACCAGTCTCACTGGTTTTATTTTTTGATGGCGTCATTCTTTGGCGGCTGTCAAAAGCAGGCGGTGATCCCGTCAGGTGTGTCTGAAGCCTGAGAGAGAGACTGGCTCTGTTTCGGGGAGACGACTTGTGTGTGTGTTTACTGTTTTCATATCTGTTTGAAGGGAAGCTTTTCACACCAGCTGCTGCCATAGTTACCCCAGCTATTGAATAATGTTCTGTTGACTGCAGCCTTTGTTAATTATCGATCAATTGAGCGTGACAGGACATAAGTCAGTTTACTTTTACCCAGAGGCAACAAAACTAATTTGTGAAGCATCACAGCTTGTATATTATTGATGTTGTTAGGGGTCATGGGTGGACTGGGACCAATAAAAGGGCCAAACTGGCTTATATACACTGACCTACACACTCAACCCACTGCTCCACTTTTCATTATACAGCCACACAGATATGTTAAACAAAACTTCCTAGAGATGAGTGCTTTTACATGTAATCAATTGGCTCACTTGTATTTGATTCAATATATAATAATACATTTTTATCATCACTAGACAAGGTTCCATTATTTCAGCACCATTATCACAGATGATCCAATTTCCTTGTCGTATGATCCTTACTCACTTGCTAATATCCTACAGTGATACTCAACTCCTAAATTGGACAGCTTCTTGAAGGCAATATAATGCTGATCAATTTTGTCTCAGTTTGTGCCCACCATTATTAGTCTGTCATTTTTAGCTGATTGTGTGAAAGATTGTGTCTACCAAACAGAACTGGACTTTTAAAAAAATTCTTGTTTCATTTTGCAAAAAGTTTGCCCATAAGTCAACCCCCTGTATAAAAAAAAAAAAAAAAAAAAATCAACATGCTCCAAGTGTTTGTGCCACCCTGGTTGAAGCTGCAATGGGCTGATGAAATTACAGGACACAGCATGGACATGATGATAATGACAATCTAGAGTAAGTGGTACTGTTTTACTGGCTTGACAAGTCTTCATTTTTAATCACACAAGGTGTCTTCACCCCGAACGTAGGTCAAACTCCTCTAATCAAACTTGCCTTGCAACTTGAATCTTGTTAATTGGTTTTGTCTTTTGTTGTTCTGTTTTGTTTTGTTTTGTTCTTGCTTTTATCGTGCTTTGAATACACATTGCATTTAGCCATTAAGCATCCCTGATATTTTCTTCAAATTTCCCCAGAATTAGCTTCAAAGATCTGTATTCCTCACAAATGTATCCTGTATCTGGTTGATCACTGCTTTGCTACATCTGTACATTGAGACAATGCCTACACAATATTCAACATATTCAACAATTTTCAAATCTGAGATGCTGTATTTTATGTCTTCAGCATTGCATCAAATGGCAAATTCTAAACGGATTGTGCAACCACTTTAGACCATTTTTTCCCATAAATCACTGTGAGATATTTGATATTTTTGGAAATGTCAGAAATTTCAAGTCTTGTAGATTCAAGCAATGTTTGTCTGCACAGCATGAGTGTTTAATGATTGACCTGTCAAACACTAACATGAAATATTATTTTAATTTTATCCCAGCACAGGTTATTGAAGTAGGTTTTAGTGTGTGGGTTGAACATCAGTTCTATGTGGACTGCTTCTAGTAAGGAAATGCATTTTTAGGATGAGGCAGCCAGATAAATGGCTCTAAGGTGGTCATTTGTGTTTTCGGGTCATTGCTAGTGCATTGGTCCCTGTCTGCCTGTTTGAGTATGTTTTTTTTTTTTTTTTNTTTTTTTTTTTTTTTTCGCCCATTATCCTTAAAAATTTCACATTGTGTTATTTTAGATGTCACTGATTTATTTACCTTCTAGGTTTGCGAGAGCAGTCCTCTATAATTTCAAATAGACTGCTTTTGCCTCCAGAGCATCAAGATAAAGGAGAGAAATGTGTGTGCACCTGTTTTTCCTCCTCTTGTCAGCATGCCTTTAGTTGCCATGGAGAAACTGTAGCCACATGGGTGCCGTTGCCATGGGAACAGCACATGGGAGGAAGCGACCCGGGGACTCATCAGCAGAAAGTGCAGTCGTTTACTGAGTGATACCTCTGTATGGAAGGGTCAGCGCTTGACCCTTGACCCCAGTGCTTGACCCTAACAGCTACTGACTGTTGTGAACTGAGACTTTTCCCTCATTACAACAAAGTTCTCCTATTTCTATTTTTTGCCATTTGAGCTCTGTGTGTATGCAGATTGGTCACTGTGTGTGTGTGTGTGTTGCCATACCATTTTCTGTTGTATTTTGCGACTGGATCCTCTGACTCATATTTGTGGAAATTGTGTGGTTGCATGATGTCATTGTTGCGCTGAGTACTTTCCATTTTGGCATTTATGGAAATTGGTGTCAAACTGGTTCTGGCGCGTCACCCGCCCACTTCTCCCTGCGTCTGGCAAAGGTCATGTCAGTCAGGAGAAATCTGTGTCTGCTAAATTGACTTTTACTCAAAATGTCACCACACTGTAACCTTTTTGTATGGTTATCATCAGATTGATAGGAGGGGGAAAAAGTGTCGGCGTCTTTGTTTCAGTTTTGGCAGTTTTAACATGAGGCGTCCCTCGCCATCTTGGCTCCTAGCACCCTTCCTTCTGCTCTTTCCTCCGTATCAACCACTTCCTTCCTTTACAGTCAGTGTGTCTTCCTCTCAAACCTCTTGGCTTGTTTGAAAATGTTCAGCACTCTTCCCTCCTCCTCAATAACATGCACAATGATTGCTTTGGGGCTGGTTTTAGCTGTGCCATATCTTCTGTTAGTAATTCGCAGGAGTCCAGGCGTTCTTGGAACTTTAGGACATAGATGGTGCAGAACTGACACAAATTATGCCGATAGTTTTTGTGTTGGGAACAGTGGGTAGAAGGGTTTCATCAGCTAAGACAAGCACAAATTTACAGACATCATTCAACAATATTTAATAGGGCTATATTAGATATGATGGAATTCCGTCTTTGCCTTTAATCAGATTTAATATCCAAGCCAAAGTTAGAGACATGTTAGAGGTAAAGGAGGCCAGAGGTCCACTAGAAGATGTTTTGTCGGCAGACTTCTCCCATTTCTTGAAGGGACATGTCCTCTTGACATTTTAACACTGGGAACACCAGAAGATGACACTGTTAACAACATTAAACACTAAAAGATGTGGCCGTTTTTTCAGGTTCATATGCTCATTCAACAAGGATTCATGTTTTTTTTTTGTGATCTCTCTAAAGAGCTAAAGAATCCATAAATGAGAAGAAACAATTAAAACATATCATCATTTGTCCTTTTTTTTCATAGTAGTAATGTAATATATTAAAAGAAGAATGAGGTGTTTTGACCAAGGACTTTTATTTCTTGTTCCTGCTCTCTTTTTCCACATTTCCTTTCTCTCTTTGCCCTGTTCAATTAAAAACAATACTAAAGATATATACGAAAAAATAACAGCAGATTAATATTTTTTTTTTTTTTTTTTTTTTTTTTTAGTATTTTCACATAATGGAACACTTGGATATCACATTCTGGTAACATAACTTTCGTTGCTCAAAGTGTCATAGAGTGGAACTCATCTGGAACTCTGTGGGAACTAGTCCAATCTGGAAGTGGGTACTTGCCTTAAGATGCTGTGGAAATTGTTTTTAGGGTAAAAAGACAAGTAAGCAAAGGAGAGTCATCAACGGAATTGTTGGACAGTATAAATAAGAGATGGTGAGAGACACATGAAGAGCTGATTCAGATTTTTCTCACCATATCTGGTTGTTTTATTAGAAAGTGCTGCTTTATTTTGTGCTCAGAAATCACTCTGGATGGATCAGAATAAACTACATTGTTTAATTTTTTAAAAGTTACGGATGCTAATTTTAAATATTGTATATAATCCTGTCAGCTGGATTAATCTAACTGTTCTTTCAGGAACATATATTTAAACTCCAGGGTGTTTTTGTTTTCTTACCTCGGCATTTATCATGCTTGATATTGAAATGCTGTTGGAATCGCATTCACACTGCGCTTTTTGAAATATATCATCTTGTCAATATAATTTATCATTGTTACAATATAGTATACAACTGTGTATTGACTTATTTAGCTTTTGCATATGTTGTTCTAGGAGACGTTGAAGCCCGAGCCCTTTTTTCGTTGCCACGGCGACCTGGCTATGGCACTCTTGGAAAACCTATCAAGCTTATGGCGAACTGCTTCCAGGTGGAAATCCCCAAGATCGACGTCTACCTGTATGAGGTGGACATCAAGCCTGATAAGTGCCCTCGCCGTGTCAACAGGTAACGGAAGAAGCAGGAATTGGTTTGGATTGTGGGCGTAGCTTTTGCAGAGAATCTGTAAATTCCTAGACTGCAATTGTAATGTTCCTTTCAGTCTACATATCTAAGAAAAGGCCCAAGTAGAGTTGCCTGCCTTAGTTTGCAGTCTTAGTTGGGCTTTCTGTAAGCCATGTTTCTATGAATGCATGTAGGTTATGTATTGATATTTATGGCATCGGCGTTTCTCCTGTCGATCTGTTTAGGGAGGTGGTGGACTCCATGGTTCAGCATTTCAAGGTGACCATCTTTGGGGACCGTCGTCCGGTTTACGATGGGAAGAGGAGTCTTTACACTGCTAACCCACTTCCTGTAGCCACTGGCGGGGTAAGACTCTGCGCTAGCTTTGTGATTGGAGCTGCATGCAGTGTCAAACTCAGAAATTCTTCTCGAGCAGCCTGCTCAGGAAATGCTTGTCAATAGAAAACCCTAAAAGGATGTCCATTTTTTTAAAAAGACAGCAGTATTCCAAAGCATTCATTGTATAGCTGATTGAGCTGTTTTCCTTTTCCTCTTCAGGTCGATCTGGACGTCACTTTGCCAGGGGAGGGCGGAAAGGATCGGCCATTTAAAGTCAGCATGAAGTTTGTGTCGTTGGTCAGCTGGCATATGCTGCATGAAGTCTTGACGGGACGGGATACGACTGAGCTGCTGGACCTGGAAAAACCCATCAGCACCAACCCCGTTCACGCCGTGGATGTCGTCCTTCGCCACCTGCCCTCCATGAAGTGAGCTCCCTCACTTAGGAATCAGAAGCGATTTCTGAATGTGCTATGCATTGACAGTTTAAGCAGCACAGTAAAGAAATTCAGGCTAGTGTCATACTGAACACATAAAGTCACACAGGAATCATAGTGTGCTTAAATTATTAGATACATTTAGTAATAAGTTTGGTAAAAATTATTTTGTTGCTCAAGGGATTGATCACTGTATGACGTAGTTTACCTGCTGTTTACAATTTCAATTTCAGTGCCAATGAGAGACTTGATTTACAGTCACAGTTGACATTAATTTTCTCTCCTTGAAATACTATATGATCTCAGAATAAATGGGGAAAGACACATGCGCCCTGAAGCTACTGTATCACTTTATAACGCAGCATTTCTACCCCACTTTTGTCACACAGTTTAACAGCTGGGCAGACATATGACATATAACACCACAGGTGAAAATATTTTTAGTATATTATGTGACCAGAGTGGGATTTAATACAAAAGGAAATATGGATTAAAAGCATTTCTATGCCATTTGGTGAATCCAGTGTCTAAAATAACTCAGTCGCATAAATGAATACCCTTTTATTAGCACATGCCACCCCGGCGTGTTTTGGTCCTGTAACTGTTTGTATTAGCTGTAGCTACAGAGGAAATGAAAATTATAGTTAATGCTGTGCTTTGTTGGCCTGGATGACACCTGTGCACCCTCTTTCTCTTCTTACCTCAGGTATACCCCAGTTGGACGTTCTTTCTTTTCCTCCCCAGAGGGCTACGACCACCCGCTAGGTGGCGGCAGAGAGGTCTGGTTTGGTTTCCATCAGTCAGTACGACCAGCCATGTGGAAGATGATGCTCAACATTGATGGTGAGTCTTGTTAAACCCCAAGCATTTAAACTTTAACACACCAAGGGCACATACACAGAAGACAAGATGTGACTTATCATGCTAGTCTCCATGTAGAGAAACAAAGCATGCAGGTCTTGCTAAGAAGCCCCCCATGATCAACTCAAAATGCCCAAAGATCCCTGTGTCAGATTTCAGTGTTTTTATGGCCATCTTGTTTGAATTTGTTTACCTGCAGTGTTTCATTATCATTCATTAATGATCAGAAGTTTTATTCCCATGCTTTGGTCTTGAAATTAGTTTGAATAATTAGGAATTTGCTTTGACAATATAAATTCAATATGTTTTAGTTTTTGCTTTTGAACCCAAAGAGCCACCTACTTCTTGCATAGCCCCACCTCTGCTGTCAGTGTTGTTTTGAAAATGTGACCTTGTTCTATGTCGTTGCAGTGTCAGCCACGGCGTTCTATAAAGCCCAGCCGGTCATACAGTTCATGTGTGAGGTCCTGGACATTCACAACAGCGAGGAGCAGCCCCGCCCTCTCACCGACTCCCACAGGGTCAAGTTCACCAAAGAGATCAAAGGTAGATGTCACCAGGGAATGGCAACCTCTGTTACAGGCCTCACTCCTTCCTGCTCTGCATGTTGTGGAACAGGAACTCCTGCAGCAGATTGTTGAAAATAAGATGCTTTTACATGTTTGAAAGTTTTGGGGTTTTTGTTAACGTATTTAGAAAGCACAGCTGAGAGTTTAAATAAAAACTTTAGTCTAGAGACAGTCATGTTTTGCCTGCTCACGTTGATGCTGCCACCATCTTTACAGGTCTTAAAGTAGAAGTCACGCACTGCGGAACCATGCGCAGGAAGTACCGAGTCTGTAATGTGACGCGACGCCCTGCCAACCTCCAGACGTGAGTTTCTCCCTTTCAGCCTTAGTTTAAAGCTGTTACTTGGAATAAGAGTGTCGTATCAAATAGAAATGCGCATTTCACCTGTATTCTTGTTACTCTGCAATTCCTAGGTTTCCTCTGCAGCTTGAGAATGGTCAGACAGTTGAACGGACGGTGGCGCAGTACTTCAGAGAAAAGTACAATCTGCAGCTGAAGTACCCGCATCTCCCTTGCCTCCAGGTTGGCCAGGAACAGAAACACACCTACCTGCCCCTGGAGGTAAGGATGAATGATAGTAGCTTCATCAAGACTAAGTGAAGCATCAGAGGAAGAAACATGTTGGTCATAAAGGACCATACTGGCGATTTTACATGTTCAAGCCCAGTAAATGCTACCCATATATGAGTTATGTTACTGACAACCATTTTCCAGAGTAGAAAACTGTACTGTAGTTTCCTGTTATGTTTTTGCCACATCCCCTAATCTTTCAAAATTAAATGTTCAAACAATACACCCACCTAAAGTCAGTGTTTCGCCTGCTAACACGTATATCCAAATATAGAAGGCACTCTGAAAAAGCTATCTTCTCCTGGGGCTGTATTCCTTTCATAAATCAGATTTTTATATCCAGCTTGCTGCATGTTAATGTTGAGCCTCAGTATTTTTAATTCTGGATCAACCTGAATTGCTTTTGGTTTAGGTGTGCAACATTGTTGCTGGACAGCGCTGTATTAAAAAACTAACAGACAACCAGACATCGACCATGATCAAAGCCACAGCCCGCTCTGCCCCAGACAGACAGGAGGAGATCAGCAGGCTGGTAAGTATTGTTTTTGTCGTTTTTCTTATTTATTATTCTTTCTTTTGTCTTGTTTTTGCATTTGATATAGTCATTTAGTATTTACTGTGTTTTGCATTTAATCTTTGCAACCTTGCATTGAAAAATCCTTTACAATTGAATGATTTTCTTTCTTCATTTAGGTGCGAAGTGCAAATTACGAAGCTGACCCGTTTGTTCAGGAGTTCCAGTTTCGTGTGCGTGATGAAATGGCTCAGGTGACGGGCCGCGTTCTGCCGGCCCCCATGCTGCAGTATGGCGGCAGGGTGAGCTCTGAACAATTTATGGTACTTTCCCTTTAAATCACGCTTCATATGCATGTGTGTGTCCTTCAGCGTATCAGTGTGTGTTTATGACTGCAGGTTTTCCTCCAGTTTGTCACAGGAGACTGGGCTAATAATCCTAACTTGGCCTTAATATTGAGAAAAAAAGGTCAACTTTCGTGTGGCTTTTTTGGGATTTCTATGCTAAAACTGAAACAAAATGATGTTATGATTCTCTCAAATAAGCCTCAGGTTTTATCTGTAGGAAACCCTGTGATTAATAGCTGTAGCTTTATTTTTCTCACTTTGATTTAATATCTGATTGCCTCGTGTATAGTTTTTAGTCACACTGTTTCTCCCCTTCTTCTTTTCTTAGAACTTTTTCTTTTGTAAATTTTCTGTGGTTTTATACAATTTAACACATCCATGCTGTTTTCAGAGAGCACAGAGAGAAGCATTTTTATTTAGAAACCACTGCTTCTTTGTCATTTTGCATAATATTTGTTATAAAGATGCAGCCTATATACTCAACCCAATCAGAAGCTTGCACAGAGGAAGGTTATAAATTGATTTAGCGCTGTTAGTGTGAATCGTTAAATTGCTTAGCATTTTTCATTGATCTTATCTATTGAAACCAGTCACTGTCTGTGTGTCTATGTACTGTATGTCTGTGTGACTGTCAGCCCCAGCAGATCAACCCTGCACTGTCGTTGCAGAACCGCACGGTTGCCACACCCAGCCATGGAGTGTGGGACATGAGGGGGAAACAGTTCCACACTGGTGTGGAAATCAAGATGTGGGCCATCGCCTGCTTTGCGACCCAGAGGCAGTGTCGTGAAGAGATCCTCAAGTGAGTTTACAAAAAAATAAGCTGTGAAGAAAATCATCAGTAAAAACAAGAAGCAACAATAAACTTCCTTTTTGTTATTTTGTTGTTGTTTATGTAAATCCTCACTCAAATTTCTTCTCCTTAAATTAACGCAGGGGCTTCACCGACCAGCTGCGGAAAATCTCAAAGGATGCTGGGATGCCCATCCAAGGCCAGCCATGTTTTTGTAAATACGCTCAGGGAGCTGATAGTGTGGAGCCCATGTTCAGACACCTGAAGAACACCTACGCTGGCCTGCAGCTCATCATTGTAATCCTGCCTGGAAAAACGCCTGTCTACGGTGAAAGAATAAGAATAATATAATATATATATTCAACTAAATGATCACTAACTGACATCATCCAAGCCACTCTAGAGATTCAGACTAGAGATATATGATAGTTTTATTTTGGTCATATGAAACAGTTGTGAGCCATTATAATATACAACAGTGATGAGTGTATCATTAAATAAATGTGCTGTACAGTGCATCTCACAGTCCAACTGTGTGTGTGACCTACAGCTGAGGTGAAGCGGGTGGGAGACACCCTCCTCGGCATGGCCACCCAGTGCGTCCAGGTGAAGAACGTGGTGAAAACCACCCCTCAGACCCTCTCCAACCTCTGCCTCAAGATCAACGTCAAACTGGGAGGCATCAACAACATCCTGGTTCCACATCAGAGGTAAAATGACAAAGTACAGTTCACCAGATTCTGCATTGATTCTCAACTTAAATATCTTCTCGGTTTGCTGTTGTTAAAGGAGCATGCCAGTGATTTCATGTTTTGAGCCCAATATATAGAACCTGCATATACGCCAACCATTTTCCGAAACATATCACTGGAGCTGCAGATTTTAGAATTTTATTTCCTACCTTTCAGGCAGCTACTGGTTTCGGTTCATTCCAGTATGCTATAAAAGAGAGAGTTGAAATGTGCTTGAGATGAGTAACAGTCACAGCAACATGACCTAATTAACCTAATTTAGCTGATCCAACACAGCTACACGGAAGACAATGCCTCTGCCAGGGAATGTAGTTTCACGAGAAGATGGCTTTTAACAAGAAGTTAAAATGACCACATCTTCTTCAATTATGCATAAATGTTAGCAGGCGAAACCTTGAATTTTAAGATGGCTGTATCACCTGAACATTTGATTTTGCAAGATTAGGGGGTTTGGCAAAATAACACAAATACTAAAATACGGTTTTATGTTTTGCAACTTGGTTGTCAGTAACGTGATGTGCACGTAATATTTATTGGGCTAAACCATGCAAAATCACCCATATCATCCTTTACTGCTTTTCATTATATGGAGAATGTAGGACAGCTGTGTATATCTTCATTGTGTTTTCACACTTATTGTTTTTCTTATTTTTTTTTTAAATGTCCTAACTTCCACCACTACCTGTGTGTCTGTTGGCTGTCAAAAAGTGACAGCTTCTGTTCAAACTGTGTCACATCATGTCAGACGGGCTGGAAGATAACATTATGTCTCCTGCTGTCCATACAGACCATCTGTGTTCCAGCAGCCCATCATCTTCCTCGGCGCTGATGTCACTCATCCCCCAGCGGGAGATGGGAAGAAGCCATCTATTGCAGCGGTGAGACTTCCTGTCAGAAAAAGCCACGCTGCCAACCAGTTCCTTCTTGATGATACAATACATATCTGTGTCGTTAGCAGCCATTCTAATGCTGCTGTCAGTTGGTGATTTGAGCCTAAAGGAACATACGAGTGGTTTTGCATGTTTGAGTTCAATACATGCAACCTGCATACTTGTTACATTACTGACAACCATTTCCCAAAACATACTACTGGGGCAGTAAATATTAAAATTGTTTTTTCTAGTTTCCAGCCTGCCATTGGTTTCAGTTCATTCCAGTAGCTATTAAAAACCAACTGGTAGAGACTTGAAAAGTGCTTGAGATAAGTGATGAAATTTTTTTATCAGAGTAACTTTATTTAACTCATCCAACATGAAAAAAATGTATGTCTCCACCGAGGAATATAGCCCCATGAGAAAACTGCTTCTACAGATAAATGAAAATAGACTGTCCCGTCAACATTCGGAGTCCATGCTAGCAGGCAAAACATTGACTTTTAATATGTGTGTATCACCTGAGCATTTGATTTTGAAAGATTTGGTCAAACAACAGAAAAACAAAAATATGGTTTTATGTTGTAGAGAATGGTTGGCAGTAACATAATGTGTATGCAGATCGTAGTTAAAGGGCTCAAACATGCAAAATCACTGGTATGGTCCTTTAAGTCTCAATTAATGCAAATAAAAACCCGTAGTTGGAGCACAGGAAAGTAGTTTCTTGGTTGCCATGGAGTTAACGGCTGTGTCACATTGTGAGAATTGCGTTACTGACGTGTGTGTGTGTGTGTGCGCGTGCGCGTGTGTGTGTGCGCGTGCGTGCGTGCGTGCGTGTCTAGGTGGTGGGCAGCATGGACGCCCACCCCAGCAGGTACTGTGCTACGGTGCGAGTCCAGAGACCCAGACAGGAGGTCATCCAAGACCTGGCCTCCATGGTGCGGGAGCTTTTGATCCAGTTCTACAAGTCAACCCGCTACAAGCCGACCAGGATCATCTTTTACAGGGACGGCGTGTCGGAGGGCCAGTTCAGACAGGTACACGAACATATGGAGACCTTAAATATCTTATTTAGTATTTCCAACTCTTCAGTATTTTCTGTGCCAGTGTTGCCGAGACAAATTCTTGCAGATGTTTGTATTTAGGAAAGCGATTTCTAATTCTGACGCGTGTTTTTCTGCAAAGGTGCTGTACTATGAGCTGCTGGCTATCCGGGAGGCGTGCATCAGTTTAGAGAAGGAATACCAGCCGGGCATTACTTTCATCGTAGTACAGAAACGCCACCACACACGGCTCTTCTGCGCCGATCGTAACGAGCGGGTGAGCAAGGCAGAATATTTTGCGTTTGTGAATTTTATTCAGTGTTTTTTTTTTTTTTTTATATAACTTTTTCAAACCTTTGGGCAGCTTGATATCAGGATCACTACCTTGCATGAATGTGAACTTCTTCTGTGTTTCATTATGTTCCTGTGTCAGGTTGGACGAAGTGGAAACATTCCTGCTGGCACCACAGTGGACACGGACATCACCCACCCCTACGAGTTTGACTTTTACCTCTGCAGTCACGCTGGAATTCAAGTAAGCTGCTTTTATTTTAGTTGATAGTTACTTATATTTTAATAAAAAAAAAATTTAAATTTGCCAATTTTGCATGTCTAAGCTCAATAAATACAATCCCCATTACTGCTGACCATTTTACTGAAGAAGGTAAATTTTAGAATTGTTTTTCCTACCTTCCAGACTGCCATTAGTTTCAGTTCATTCCAGTTTGTACAGACTTGAAACATGTTTGAGATACGTAATCTTTTTTTTATTTTTTTGTCAGTTACTTAATTTAACCAAGCCAACATGGAGCTACACAGACAGAAATGTATTTCTCAGACCAGGGAATATAGACCAAGGAGAAAACTTTTTTTACTGAGAAAATAAAACACTGTGCCTTCTACAATTGTGTAAAAGTGTTAGCAGGCAAAACATTTAATTTTAAAGTGGGTGTATCACTTTGAAAGATTAAGGGATTTGGCAAAATAACACGAAAATTAAAATACAGTTTTATGTTTTGGAAAATAAAGTAACGTGCATGCGGGTAGTATATATTGGGCTCAAACATACAAAACCACCGCTATGGTCCTTTAAGGGCTGTGACAACTGATTGTAATGTTAGGTATTAGTTGACAGAACTCTTCATATGTATTTTAATTTAGCATTTTTAAGACTGATTGCAGGGTGCATTTATGGAAACGTGTTAAACTGTTTGCGATAAGAATGACATTTCCTTCTGAAGAATGTTTCTGCTGCTGCAGGAAGTAACCCCCGAAACTCTCCGTTGTGTTCGACTGACCAGGCCTCCTCGCCTCGCCTGATCTTATAAGCCGCTGTTTCGCTCTCTCTCCTTGGATCTGTTGTTCTCTGGGGTGTGATTAACTTGGCTTGCCTCCTCGCAGGGTACAAGCCGGCCCTCCCACTACCACGTCCTGTGGGACGACAATTGTTTCACCGCTGATGAGTTCCAGCTCCTCACCTACCAGCTGTGCCACACCTACGTACGGTGCACGCGCTCCGTCTCCATCCCAGCACCGGCCTACTACGCCCATCTGGTGGCCTTCCGTGCCCGCTACCACTTGGTGGATAAAGAGCATGACAGGTGAGGAAAAGACATACATACTTGAATTTCTTTTATTATTTTTGGGGGGAATTTGTCAAGTTTTCCAGGGAGGCTGAGTGTATTTTTTGGGAGCAGCTGCTGCTAAACATCAGTAACATGGAGCTCTCTCTTCTCTTCTCTTCTCTTCTCTTCTCTTCTCTTCTCTTCTCTTCTCATGTTTGTATCTGTATCATCTGCTAACCTGCTCGTTTCCTCCTCTGCTGCAGCGCGGAGGGCAGCCACGTCTCAGGGCAGAGTAACGGCAGGGACCCGCAGGCGCTGGCCAAGGCTGTTCAGATCCACCACGACACGCTGAGGACCATGTACTTTGCCTGAACGCCCCCGCGCTTCTTTCTTCCGCCCTTCCCAAAATGCAACCCAGCCCCTTGGCCGGTCTCCGCGTCCGGCCGAGCTCAGCCGCCACGTCTCGTCACGCAGAGGGACGGTGCGCTGCTGCCGCGGCTTTGGTCTGTGACACAGGTTTATGTCAGGCTGCTGCAGGATTTGATAAGCCAGAGAGGAGCACAGCCACATTATGCAATTTGAAACCAGCCAGGCGTTTCTGTGCTCCCACCCATGCATCCCTCTCTCCCGCTCCTCCTCCTCCTCTGCCGTGTTTTAAAACATGACGAATTCTGTCTATATTTTAAACATCGCCGGGCTCATGTCACGTCTTCGCCTTCCGGTTATGACATCAGCTCCAAGCTTCATTCTGCCGTTTTCTGTTATTTGTTTCTGGATAAAACATCAGAGGGTTAGAGAAGCTGCAGGGAACGTGAAAAAGATTTTTGGCACATGGGTGGACACGAAGCGGCACCCTGAGGACCTGGCCTGCTCCGCGGCCTGTGAGCCGAATCACGCCGGTCTCTGTCACAGACGGNACCCTGAGGACCTGGCCTGCTCCGCGGCCTGTGAGCCGAATCACGCCGGTCTCTGTCACAGACGGTTTTTCACGTTTATTCACATATGTCGGCTCGTTTAGATATTGTACATGATTGCTGTGGCATTTGGAAATTTTTTTTTCCAAACAGTAGGCTGCCTTTAGAGTTCCTCTCCTCTCTCCCTTTAAGCCAACGGTTACTCACAGGCAGACGCGTAACTCTGCACTCTGTTAATCCAGATGCTGAAACGCATCTTCAACTTGTTTTTTAACGCACAGCCATTTTGTGAGGGATTGTAAATCGCCTCACTGAAAAGCGAGGTGCATATAGAGGACTGGTAAAATAATACGCCACGGCCATGAAATGGACAAGTTTAAAGTTCTCTCACTTCTACTTCAGCTTGGTACTGAGTGTTATACCAAACTTTCTTTGTGTGCTTTACTTCTCTTTATTTATGAGCTTTTTTTTCTCGTTTTAATTTAAATTCACATTCATTTTCAGCAATAAAGCGCCGTAAACGGTCTCTATCTTCAGACGATGACGTTTTTTTTGGTTTTGTTTCTTCCCGTTTTTTTTTTTTTTTTTTTNTTTTTTTTTTTTTTTTTCATAAGGAACCAACCCAGAGCTCCTTCAGTGCAATGAGGTGTTAATGCAGAGAGCGAGTTGGGTGCTGGATGTTCTCGTCGAGTATTCGGGTGCGTTTGTTCTTGTGGGATTCGCTTACAATTAAATTTAGGAGAATGGACTTAGATTCAGGAATGTGCAGTATTTGACATTTGTATGAACCCGCAAATGTGATGTGTAGATGGTTATTGGGGGAGACGTCTGGTGGTATCTGGTGGATGAGATGACAATAAAGTGCCTGATTTGGTTAGAAAATTTGTTTTGGGAGGAAAGTTTTAAATCTTCCATTGGTTTTGGTGCCTCTGGAAGTAAAACTACGACACTGCCCACTGATCTGAACGTAGGCATCTGCTTTTCATGTTTCTGTTTATTGTGAGCTGAAAATAATGAGCTCAAAGTAAATGTGTGTTCTCAAGGAAACAAGACAGGAGAAATAATCACACACACAAACTTGGCCTCCTTGGTGTTCCGTATCACACCGCCTTTACGATTCAGTTGTAAATGTGAATTTCTGAGCAGGCTTACATCGAGACATCGAGTAAAGGAAGCAGACTATTAGTGTGTGTGCGTCACATGATGCACTGGTAGGACTCATTGTTTGCACTGTCAAAGCCTTCGTATACAAAATTTCTGTTCTTGGCTTTTTGGGAGTTGGTTTTTCAGAGGTACGTCGGGGTTTGGCATCGCCAGAAATTTTTTCCACGACAAAACTTCAGTGCTTGAAATCCAACACATTTCCAAGACTGCTGCTGTGTTTTCTTCATTGTTGCGATTGCTCACCGCTACATTTCTTCATACAGTCCAGAATTACAACCATGCTCAATTAACCATCACAGCGATGAAGCAAAACCAGCCATTTACTCGTTAAAAAGCCGATGATGTGAAGTTTATTAACACCTCTCCGTGCTTTGAGTTGGTCGCAGGTGCCAAACTGTTCATTGTGATGATGCAGGTTTTGGATGCCAGAGGCCGTTTTTGCTCGTCTTTGCAGTGAGTCGTACTACAGATGAAGCTTTCAGGTTTTGTTATGGTTCACTTGGACCAAACCAACGTGCCTGGTTGGGGTCAGGGTCAGGGGTCAGGGTCGGGTTGCAGGACTAGAGGAAGTGATGTGGTGCCATGTCGCATGAAAACACTCAGATCGTCTTGCTGATGGGCTCTGAACCAAACTAGCTGCTATAACTCAACATTTATCAGCAAAACATTTATTTAATAATTCATCAAAGACATATAAACTATATTTTCTGCAGAGAGGATGATGATGGTGTTTTACTGCACTTAAAAAGATGCACGTGTTAAGCTGGAACAGGAAGCTTTTCCCGTCCACACTCAAAATGTTTCTACGCTGAGATCTGGAGAAGTCACAGGAAAAATCATTGTAAGGAATTATACCATCGATTGTGTGTGTTTGAGCCCAACATATACTTTACTGACAACCAATTTCCAAAACATAAAACCGTATTTTAGTTGTCCCGGCATTTTTTTTCAAATCCTCTAAGTTTTCAAAATGAAATGTTCAGGTGATGCACCCACCTTAAAATTCAGTGATTCGCCTTCTAGCACTTATGTACGATTGTAGAAAGCACTGTGGTTTTAATTTCTCGGTAAAAGCTGTCTTCTCCTGGGACTATATTTCCTAGTGGAGACATACATTGTCTTCTGTGCAGCTCCATGTTAGATATGTCAAATAAAGTTAATTCGGCAAAAAAGCCTAATCGACAACGTGTTCTAAACTCACAAATTTGTGAGTGTTAAACTCGAAAATTTGCCAGTTTTAAAAGTCCGTATGCTTATGATAATTCAGTGATTTTGCACTAAAAGCAATTTCTTTAGAGCTAAATCCAGTGGAAAAGTATGATTTAATAAGGTCATGTACTGCAGGCATAGTCACAACATGAGGCGGTTCGATTCCCATTCTCATTATTTTCCCTTTTTCATTATTAAAAAAAACTAAATAATTATTTTAAAAAATTAAAAAAATGATTATTCATCATTAAAAATAATTTTCTTTTTTTTTTTTTTTTNTTTTTTTTTTTTTTTTTAGTTTTTAAACATGCAAATTTGGCAGTTTAAAAACTCACGAATTTGCAAGTTTTTAAACTGGCAAATTTGCAAGTTTTTTTTGCAAGTACATGACCTCATTAAATTATAATTTTCCATCGGATTTTGTGCTTGTGCTTTTAGTGCAAAATCATCAAATTATCATAAGCATGCAGACTTTTAAAACTGGAGTTTTAAAGCGAGTATGAAAACTTGAAATAATGCCTCCCTTGTTTTTTTTTTTTTTTNTGGGGGGGGGGGCGTTCGTCTATATGGCCCTAATATGCCATTGTAGAAACCAATGGCAGTCTGGAAAGTAGGAAAAAAAATCTAAAGTTTACCGTTAAAGTTATATACTGTATTTTGGGAAATGATTGTCAGTAACATAACGTACATGTGGATTTTATATATTGGGCTCAAACATGTACGATCGCCGCTATGGTCCTTTAAACACAACAATACGTGTTTGACCCCTGCATTTTTGGTCTGGTTGAAGCCGCTTCTCGATGTGAGACATTACCAGCGTTTGATTTTACTTGAAGAGTCGTTAATGTCATCATGGGTTTGCATGTTTAACATTGCGTGTAGCCAGCTGCTTGTTGAGACATAGAAACTCTTCATCCCTTTCCATTCATATTGCCACGTAATTGACCTGTGCAGCCTGCGTGGGGTGCCGTGCGGACGTCAGATGCCTTTCTCTCTCGTCACCCAAGAGCATTTTTAAGTCAGAATGGAGATATATTTATACTTAAAGATATTAATGTAATGCACACACCACTTATTTTTTCTAACAAAATCCTATATGAGACAAAGTGACATGACATTAGTAATCGTAGTGGTAATGTAATCATTTTCCAAATTTGATAATGCAATAGGTTTACTTATGTGAAAGCAAAGCTGGTGCGTTGACTTGCTTCTTTGTGGAGATGTGTTTTTTTTTTTTTTTNTTTTTTTTTTTTTTGTTTTTTGTTTTTTTTGTGGTTTGAGGTCGTTTTGTGATGTCGTGATCAGATGAGCCGTCAACCCTCCTCGGCTTATTTTTGTACTCATTAAACTGACATGCGAGGACCCTTTTTTTCTGCATTGTCAACAAAGCGGAAGACTTTGGCTTTCATCCGTTTCTCAGAGCTTCTCGCGTCTACATCGAAAGCGGTTGCACGCCGGTTTTAGTCTGTTTTCTTTGGCGAGGAGGGTTGAAAGTTCATCCTCGGGCAGAGTTGTCCGTTACAGACTGTGCCTTTCCTGATGGTGCTGTAAAAAATGAGTAAATCAAAGAAATCTTAACATTCAGAAAACGTTTTCGGGCATTGCGCCCAAGACTACATTGATAAGTATGTATTGATACATGACAATACTGTAAGGTGTGACTGTGTACTTTTATGTATGGTGTGCGTGCGTGTGTGCGTGCGTGCGTGCGTGTGTGTGTGTGTGTGTGTGTGTGTGTGTGTATACCTCTGACATATGCCAAGAACACAACAATATGCAGAACTGATCAGTTTGGAGCTGACAGGACCAAACAGCCTGTGGGGATTGATGAAAGTGGATGGGCACTCCAAGTACAACCCAAAAAAATTGATGTTTCGCAAACACTCTTGGTTCCACGGTAACGAGTAGCTTAATGTATAGTATGTAGCATTATTTATTTGACTTTCTTTAATGACACGCATGTAAACCACAACATTTTTCTCCTCTAAGGCTTCAACATGGATCGAGGCTTTAGAACGGAGAGCAATAAAGAAGCAAACAGAGACTTCTCAGTGCAATCAGTTGACAAATCAAAACCTGTTTCCTGTCATTTGGAAATCCAACGTTAATGAAAGCAACATATTTGCTTGGTTTTGTGTTTTCTGATCCTCTGGCCTTCCCACAGTGTATGCATGCCGCTGTGATCTTTCTTTATGTTTCCTCGTGAAATTTTGTCGTTTACGGAGTTGGATGGTTCTGTGGTTGGGCTGTGAAACTACGAGTGCCCGTTTCCCCACAAAAAGAAATCTATAAACCCTCTGTGACCGGCTGCATATCACACTCAAAGAAGTTAAAAACAAAAAAGTTTGGTTTCACTGAATAATAATAATAATAATGTGCTTGTTTGTTTGTTTGTTTTTTTCCTGATTATGAAATCATGTCACTTTCAGACATAAAACTGTATGTCAATACCTTTTTTGTCTTAACATGCACCTGATCCTGGTCCTAAGTTGAGCCTTTTTAGTTGGTTGTCATATTTAAATTTTTTTTTTTTTTTTTTTTTTTTTTTTTGGATTAAATACTCTATGTATGAAAACTGTGTGTTTGTTGTAATTTCTGAAAACTTAGGGATTGATGGAAAGTTTTAAAATAGAGTGAAATGTGTTGTTTTCCCCTCTGAAATCTCAAATTATAAAGCACTAAGAGAAGAATCAATTACTTTGGTGCTGATCTGTATCTGGCAGATCCAGGACTTTTAAAAATGATTTCTTAAAATTTCTTAAAATAGGTAAAAAAAAAAAAAAAAAAAAAATTACCTAAACTTAAACAGTCAATTAGATGTCTAAACTAAAAAAAATAGTTGCATGTGAATGTAATTTTGATGAGAAAAGGTTACAGCTCCCAGTGACTCATCCATGTTTAAACACTTACAAATGCATAATTTTCATCAGAAGCAGACAAATTGTTAAAAGAAAATCATCACATATTTCAAACCTTCAGTTATAGTTTGACACCATAAAGGCAGAAACCATTTTGTGACGTTAGAGTCCTGCTGACGTTTTATAAAGAGGCTTTCATATGTTCTTACTCTGATGCTGGTTGCATTTTCATCAACAATAAAGGAGTTCACTGTTTACTCAACATCCAGTCTTATTTACCATTTTATCACAGGCTCATAACTCACAAGTACATTTTTATTGGATGACAGCAAACTGGGTTACATAATGTCTGTGGTGACAGGAAGTAAGTTGATTTATGTAAATTGTACACATTTAATATATTTGTTGCTGTCAGTTACTGATATGATCTTAAAACCTGCATACATGTTATATTACTGACAGCCATTTTCCAAAACATAAAACCATACTGTAGTTTTCCTGTTATTTTGCCAAGTCCCCTAATCTTTCAAAATCAAATGTTTAGCTGTTACACCCACCTTAAAATCCAATATTTTGCCTGCTAACAGTACATCCAAATATAGAACTTCTTAATTTCTCAGTGAAAGCAGTTTTGTTGTGGGACTATATTCCCTGGCAGAGATATACATTTTCTTCCTGAGGCTCCGTGTTGGACATGTTACATAAAGTTATAAAAATTTGAATCAAATTTGACTCTTGGTTTGCTGTGATGGATTACATATCTCAAGTGCGTTTCAAATCTCCACAAGTTGATTTTAATAGCATACAGGAATAAACTCAAACAATGGCAATCTGGAAGGTAGGAAAAACAATTCTAATATTTGCCGCTCAAGTAGTATGTTTTGAAAAATGGTTGGTAGTAATGTAACATATATGCAGGTTGCATATATTAGGCTCAAACAGGCAACTTCATTGGTATGCTCCTTTAACCTGTACTGCATACACACCCACTCAGATATTAGGCATTTAACTGTTAGATATTAAAATTTAATAACACCATTTATAAGCCATATAAGTTTTAACTATTGACTTTAATATGAGTTAATAAATGATTTATAATTGTTTTACAGATCAGTAACAAGCTGTAAAAAACAAAATTAATGAAAAACTGGTGAAAACAAAACTTCTTTGGCAGAAGTAAGAAAAAAATTGGTACCCTGTGTTTCCTTCTTGTTTTATTGTGATAAAACCTTGAAATATTTATGTATGACATAATAAAATATAGCAAACAGAAACTCTTGAAGTCTGTAAACTGGCTCAGTAACATCAGTTATACAGCAATGTTTAGCTGCAGCAAGCTAAATGGTCAACACCCCTGAGGGTATCAAACTGAGGATGAGTGTGTTTTATTGCTTATAAATGTAATATTTCTTCTGAGAAAGAATGTGCTATTTTTTCATAATCTGGCTTTAAGTTGTGACTTATTTTAAAGTGATTCTCAAGATTTATGGTTTCTTGAGATGTCTATAACATGACGTTAACCAACCTGGAAATAACATCAACATTCACTTCAGCTTTATATATTGAAGCTTAAAGGATCACACCGGCGATTTTCAGAACATAAAACGATATTTTAGTTTTCCTGTTATTGTTATTCCTCCTTCCAAAATCAAAAGTTCAGGTGACAGATCACCTTAAAATTCATAGTTTCACCTGCTAGCACATCCAAATATAGAAGGCATTTTTAATTTCTCATCTTCTCCTCCTGGGACTATATTCTCTGGTGGAGACATACAGTGGGGTCCAAAAGTCTGAGACCACTGTGAAAATGCTTCTGTTTTGTATTCTTTTTTAATTTAATACAAGATTTTTCACTACAAATGATAATATCATCTTAACTATTTGAGTGAAAAGTTGAAACTGAAAAATGTACATGAATTTCAGAATATCTTAGAATTTGGTATGCCCCCCTTTTGCTTTAATGACAGCATGCACTTGAGCTGGCATGGACTTCACAAGTTTGTGCAAAACCTGATGACCAAGTTATCTCAGCATGATTTGACAATGTTCCAAAGAGCTTCTTGTGATGTCAAACTTTATGATTATTTCCAGATTTACATGGAAANACAATGTTCCAAAGAGCTTCTTGTGATGTCAAACTTTATGATTATTTCCAGATTTACATGGAAAACACAGATTTTCCATATGGACTCCGTGGTACATTTTCTTCCATGCAGCTCCATGTTGGATCAGTTAAATGAAGTAACTTTGACTAAAAAGTGAGAATTTAGACATCATGTTTACTGTGATGGGTTACTTATCTCAAGCATGTTTCACTTTTCTACAAGTTTCATTTTTATAGCATACTGGAATGAAGTGAAACCAATGGCAGTCTGGAAGGTAGGAAGAACAATTCTAAAATTTACTGTTCCAGTAGTATGTTTTGGGAAATGACTGTCAGTAACATAAAGTCAAACAGTATAGTCCTTTAAAGCAAACAGAACTACATAATACTACTGTGAAAAATTGAATGATTGGCTACTTGACCCTCATTTTGTCCACATTTTCTGCCTGAAAAACAAACACGCAGATACATAAAAGCACTACATTGATACTTTCTTCCAAACTTTCACGGAGGAGCTTCTTCCTTGTTAGGGTCGGAGAGTCTCAGGTGAGGGCAGCAATGAGGCCTTCCACACTTTAAGATGTATAGCTTCGCCATGATGTTCCTGAAACAGTGATTCAACATGCTCCTGACGGCCGCAGAGGAGAAGTAGAAGATTAAAGGATCCAGGCAGGCGTTTAAAGTGCTGGAGAGCAAAGCCATATTCCTCCACCTCTCATTCTCCTGTCGGACAAACCCCACAACATGAGAGGCATTGTACGGCCCAAAACAGACGGCGAACACCAACAGGGTGCCGAGGGCCAGACCGATGGCGCGTAGACGCCGGCGTCTACTAATATTCGGGAGACGGGAAAGGATGAGGATGAATTTAACGTAGCAGAAGCAGCAGATGAAGAAGGGGATGCAGAAGAGGATGAAGAAGAGCTCAAACCGGAGCGGCAGCACGATGTTGAGCTCCTCCTCAGAGAAATCCAGGTAGCATGTGGTGGGAGGCAAAACGGGGCTGCTGGTGGCGTTGTAGTCTTTGTCCGCGCTCTTTCTCCACTGGAAGCAGGGCACGATGTAGACGAAGCTGAGGTTCACAGAGGTCACAACCCAGAAGAGAACGCCCGCTATCACCGCATAGCGTGGTCTGCGACACAGGGAATACCTGAGGGGGAAGGCGACGCCCAGGTAACGCTCCACGCCCACAGCGGTCAGGAGGAGGGTGCTGTTGTAGATGGTGACGTAGAAAAAGAAACTGGAGATGGGACACAAGGCGTAAGGCATCAGCCAGTTCATGTCATCTGAAGCCTCCTTCATTTTGAAGGGCAGGAAAGCCAGGAAGATGAGGTCAGAGATGGTGAGGTTGAGGAGGAGGATGTCTATCGGTGCAGCCTTGCGTTGCACTTTGCGGCAGAAGGTGCAAAACGCCAGGATGTTGGCAGGGACGCCCATCAGGAAGGTGAGGATGTAGACAGAAAGCAACAGGCGGCTGTACATTATGGCAACCACTTTCTACAGACTCTCACAGATGCTGAAAAAAAAAAAGAAAAGTTTGATTATCAGAGGTAGTTGGAAGTAACTAAGTACTTTTACTCAAGTACAATTTCAGGGCACTCGCACCTTACTTTCTACTTTTACTCCACCACTTGAGTTGAGTGACTTAGACTCAATGTGAACTCAAGTCACAAATTTGCTGATTTGAATCAAGACATAATCAAGACTTGTAGCTCAACACTTCTGACTTCACTTGGACTTTAATCTTTGGTTTGGGGACAGTATCGAGTCTTTCCAAGTTAAAAGATTAAACATTATAGAGTTACACAAATGTTAGGTTTTTAATAACTATATTTAGGTATAGTTTCATCAAATCATATAGTTTATTTGAAAAGCAATTCATAAAAGAATCCACAATATGTAGAAATCGACCATGAAAGCACATTATGACTTGTTTCTCATTCTAAACTCAAAGGACGTAATGACTTGTGCTTGTCTGTATTGAATTGTGACTTGACTTATGACATGACTTGTCTATCTTGGCTTGGGACAAGACTTAGATTTATTTGTGACTTGCAAAGCAATAACTTGGTCCCACCTCTGCTTCTTACTCCACTAACACTTATTTAACAGGCTTAGTCACATGATGCTTTGCAGATTCAGATTTTGGCAGAAAGCTGTTGTCAAGTAAAAATCTTGTACTTCCAACATGTCAGCTTTAAAAAACAATCAAAAAAATATTCAGATATTTTTTCCAGATAAATTAAAAAAAGGAAAAAAAAATCCTTTTTCCTTATCAAAAACATGAGATTTTACAAAGTGCCATTATAAATATTCCAGCATGAATATTATAAACATCATTCAAGGACCATACCGGTAGTTTTGCATGTTTGAGCCCGATAAATACTACCTAAATATCCATAAAGTTACTTTCCAAAACATAAAACTGTATTTTAGTATTTGTGTTATTTTGCCAAATAATCTAATCTTTCAAAGTCACATCTTCAGGTGATACACCCACCTTAAAATTCAAGTTTACCTATCTCAACCATGTCTCAAGTCACTACAAGTTGGTTTTTCTAGCATAGTGGAATGAACTGAAACTAATGGATGAAAGGTTGGAAAAACAATTCGAAAATGTGCCGCTCCAGTAGTACTTTTTTGAGAGATGGTTGGTAGGAACGTAGGAATGGATGGTTGGTAGGAACATGTATGTGGGTTGCATTTATTGGGCTCAAACATATAAAATCACCAGTATGGTCCTTTAAAGCTTCATCTCATTTGGGAGTCCAATATGTTAATGTTATCTATCTCTAAATAAAAAAAAAAAAAAAANAAAAAAAAAAAAAAAAAATCTAAAACATGTATATACATATTAGAAACTAATCCATTACTGTTGTTTAGAAGAAAAAGTTTTTCAAAGTCTCTGAACATGTAAATTATAGAAAGCGTAACTACTTTACCAGCTTGAAGAATGATTCTGTCCGTTGCCGTGCAGCCGCTCCGTCTGAGCCCGCAGCGTACTGCCAGCATGCTTTGCCTTCTGCAAGCACCGTGTTTGATCAGATCACAAGACTACACTTAATATGCATGTCGTGAATATCTGCTACCTCACCATAAATAGCGGAAATTTAATAAGCTTCCCACACAATCTTTGCTCTTCGTCCTCTCCAAACATCATCTCCAGGCAACCTGCTTATTGTTCTGTGACCTGTATTTGGAAATGTGTCGTAATAACTTTTGTTGAAAAAGCGTCGATGTAAAGCAAAGGGCAGATGTTTCATCATTTTAGCAGCTAATTAGACAGGATGGAGACTCGATTATTCCTCCATCATTATCTGATGACCAACAGAGGGCAGAATGCTTAAAGTAAGCAGTCAACGGGGGCATTTAAAGTACTGCTGGTGGTATATGTATTACAGTTTGAGAACCCCTGGAGTAATCTGTGATGCAAATGTAACCAAAAAAGTGGCCCCACCACAATAAATAAATAAATAAATAAATAAAAATAGTACATCTTTGAAAACAATAACAAGGACTTACTTAAAGGACCATACCACCCAATCTGCATGTTTGAGCCTAATATATTCAATTTTCATACACTTAGTGTCAGTAACATTCATTTCCCAAAGCATACTACTGGAACGGTGAGTTAAAAAAAAATGTTTTCCTACCTTCCAGACCACCATTGGTTTCAGTTCATTCTGGTACGCTATTAAAATCAACTTGTTGATACTTGAAAAATTCTTAGGATAATCCATCATTCAAACAACACATATATTTGGGTTTTTTAGTAGTTTTGTAATTTTAACATTTAAGCGCAATAAAAAGCACAGTGTGAATGTATGTCTCCACCAGGGAATATAGTCCCAAAAGAAGACCTGCTTTTATTGAAAAATTTAANGTGAATGTATGTCTCCACCAGGGAATATAGTCCCAAAAGAAGACCTGCTTTTATTGAAAAATTTAAACAACCATGACTTCATACGGCTGCGTAACTATTAGCAGGTGAAACATCGATTTTTAAGGTGGGTGCATTGCTTGAATATTTGATTTTGAAAGATTAAGAGATTTTGCAAAATATCAGGAAAGCTGAAATTCAGCTTTATCCTTTGGGAAATGATTGTCAGTAACCTTACATGTATGAAAATTGAATATAATAGGCTCAAACATGCAAAATGGATGGTATGGTCCTTTAAGATAAACACTGAAGTTACAGTAAGTGTGAGTATAACTCAGATTTACATTCTCAAAAATTAAAGCTTGGATTTACAGTAAATTAAAGATAAAGCAATGTTTTCTTCCTAGCAGGAGGCTAGATACTTTATTTGTTGATTCATTGATTCATTTTGTGTAATAAATCACAAGGGACAAGGTTGGGATATTTTCAACAAGAAAAAAATCTATTTTTTAATCAAAAGACAATAATAATTACAATTTAAAAATATTTCTCAGTATAACCACGATATTTGTTCATTCATAGATTTCATTTGTTTTGAGTTCCTGAGCATCTGTATCACCAGTGGTAAAACTATGGTTTTACTGATTTAGCACAGGCTGATCATATTGTCAAATATAATAAGTTTATGTAAAAGAATTTATATCTTCAATTTAAAATTTTTTAAAGAAAATTCTAAATAGGATAAGCTTGGGACAAACATTAAACCTGATTTAACATGATCGCAGATCCTTAAAGCTTCTCCTCTCACATTAAACTACAGAATGTTAAGTTTTTCCAACCTAACAGCAAAATAGCTTCAACATCAGAGCAGCAGGAAGACTGACTGAAGACAGACTGACTTACCTGTGATTCATTACAACAGGTAACATGCTATCCAGCTTGATCTGAAGCCTTTTAAAGGTGAATCGGTCTGTGTAAATGTGTCTGGAGGAGCAGATTGGTTCAGTCTGCAGCCACACTGATCCACGGTGGCCTGACAGTGAGTGTTTTTGTATCACATCCACACCCATCAGGATCACTTACAGGATACAGGATCACTTTATGGTTATAGAAAAAGTGTTATCCACCTTTTAACTGGTGATATAAGTTTAAAGACATGCAGTAAATTCATGTTAAGAACTGCATAACAACTTATCTAAATGTGAGGAAAATATCCTTTTATGCCATAAGTTTGTACCTGTAAGTATGTCTATGGGCTCTGGGCATTCATGGCAAACAGGAAAAATATATCAATCTTTATTTATTAAACTACTTTAAACTATGACTACTTTCATAAA
Source organism: Lucifuga dentata (assembly GCA_014773175.1). Classification (NCBI taxonomy): domain Eukaryota; kingdom Metazoa; phylum Chordata; class Actinopteri; order Ophidiiformes; family Bythitidae; genus Lucifuga; species Lucifuga dentata. The sequence continues at coordinate 227,433 of VXCM01000066.1, read as the reverse complement.
ATGGAAGTCTATGGAAGCTGAGAATAAACAGCTGCCTATATGTTCATTGCATGGTTTTATGCAAAATTTTGCCATGTAATACTGCTGATCCAAAAATTTAAAAAAAGCCCTGTGATGTTAAAAAAAAAAAACTGTTATGCTACTTGTAACATGAAATGACTAAATGCCATATGAAGCTATAGACTACATAAATATCTTTATCTGTCCTATCTGTCAACAAGAAGGAATAAGCAAAAGACACCAGATATTAGACACATCCTGAAATCTTAGTCATCAGGAAACTCTACATATCCACTCAAAACCTCAACTGTGGTCTACAAATTATGTCCAGTACCTATTTGGTCATTTTAGCACCAAAAAAAAAAAAAAAAAAAAAAAAATCAACCTTTTTAATTTTTAATTTGTATTGTACATATACACACTCATTTAATTCCCTGTTTTTCTTTATGTAAGTTTTGGACATATATGACATCTTCACAGCCTTAAGGATCTGCTCTCAGTGAAGATAAAGTTTAATGACAGCTGAAATATTATCACTGATAAGAAACCAAAGAGTCTAAGGAGCTTCAATATATCAGCCATTGTGTTGGTTATAAGGTCAGTGAAGTGATTTTCTATGTTGCGTGTAAATTCATTATATCACATTTTGCAATTTATTCCTCATAATAAGACAAACAGCCCAGACAATGCACCTTAAAATCAAACTTTATTTATTATTTTATTTACTGTACATAAAAAGTTTTATGTTAGAAGATTTTACAAAATGAAATCAGACTGAACTGAAAGCTAATCAACCATCTATTAATGTAAAAGTAGATATCTAATGAAGTGTGTGATTCATTTCTGAAACAAATGTCACCTTAGCTTGTACCCAGCGTTTTTGCTTTATTTGCTTTATTTACTATATTTGCTTTATTTACTGTATTTGCATAGTGTGTTCCAGTTTATAACGGCCATTGCAGTTTGAACAGTAACACCAGGGAGCAACTTATCATTAAACTGACCTTTTGCACTTCTGTTCAGCCTTTTTTTTTTTGATGAAAACCAAACCTCAGAAAGTTCAGCCTTTTAAGACGCTCACTTACAGGCAAACGAAGATATAATCTTCCATGTCTTCATTCTTTTACAAACAAATCGTAAACTCATTCAGACATTCCTGTAACAAAGAATATATCAATACATCTGTTAAAGGGCCAAATTGTAAACAGTTTTTGTCTGTTTTGTGTCTGTTTTTTTTTTTTTNTTTTTTTTTTTTTTGTTTTGTTTTTTGTTTTTTTGTTGTTTTTTTTTACACTTGTATTAAAGAGAAAAATGACATTTTGGCTCATATGAAGGAAAAGCACAGGTGTATCTAATAACATAAATGATGGCTTTGTTCCATTCTAGGTGTGCCAGTGAATGTTACACAATTCCAGGACACTCACCATGACAGGACAAAAGGGAATCTAGCCATTAGGAATTACTGATTACACCTGTTTGTTACAAAAGAATTGGCAGATGTTGAGAGATTACTAAAAGCTTCAGGTAAACTCAGAGGTTCCCAACACACACACACACACACACACACACACACAAGAATGATGAGGATTGTCATCTTCTTCTGTTTTCATCCTTTCATTTCATTTCATTCATTTATTTGTCATGGACAATGCTCATTGATCAACAGTAAAATAGAAAACTGTAAATGAGCCAGAGTTAGCCCAAAAAGCTAATTTTCATCTGCAGTCCCTGGCCAGATGTTAAAAAAGGCACCCTAAAATCTGATAAAACGACATTATGACAAGAACTATAAAATACCCAGCATCAACTCAGTACTATCTAACTATAAAGACAGAAATCTGTCAGTCCGTCCATTTGTGGTACCAACATCTCTAGAACCCGGCACCGTATGAAGTTGAAATTCGGCAGGTTCATTGCTCAGGACCCAAGGACGTGTGTGAAGTTGTTTGGATGAGTGGTTCTTGAATTGAGCTGTGCCGGTAAAAAGTAGTCCACATGGCAGGATACACTCCGGGTGCGGTGGCAGGATACGCTCTGTGTGTGGCAGCATATACTCCACTTCACAGGCACTTATGGCAGGCTGCAGTGCATACCACAAAGTCTGGCCTAGTCCAAACAGGCACATTTTCAATGGCCACTGCACTAGTAGTAAGACACAACCAAAAACAAAGACAACAATACAACAAACAACACATCCTTGTGTCTCATTTTTGATCTCCGCCCACTGTGACCTCATTCCTGACTCACTTTCATCACCTCAGCCATAGCCTGGCTTCTCTCAGATAAGGTGGGCGCTGCCCCGACATTTGCCACAGGGTTGGCGGAGTAACACCGATGACGCACTCCCTCCGTCCGGCTGAATTGGCTGTCACGCCCACAGATTCTTCCCATGATGCCCCTGGACACCGCCGGTGACAGCAGCAGCATGATTACAGGCTCCAGAAACACATTACAGGAGCTTGTCAGCATAGCTTCTGTCCTCCACAAAACATTGTCCTTTATCACAAACCCCACAACGTGCGAGGCGTTGTAGGGGGCGTAGCANCCTCCACAAAACATTGTCCTTTATCACAAACCCCACAACGTGCGAGGCGTTGTAGGGGGCGTAGCACACCACGAACACAGCCAGTGTGGAGACAGCCACAGCCAGAACCCTCCTCTTCCCCAAAAGAGGCAAATTTGAGCGCCACACCAGGATAACACAACGCAAAGTGCAAAATGACATCACCGTTAGAGGCAGAAGGTATAGAAAGATGGCCATCTCCAAGCGCAGAGGCAGCAGAACATCCAGCTGAGAGGCATTGAAGTGGTCAAAGCACGCCAAATTGTCATCCTTGCTGGAAACAAAGTAAACCCCCCCTTCAGCCACCAGGCCAATGCCCAAGTGTAAAAACACTATGGCCCACAGGGCGGCGCTGATGAAGCAAGAAGTGCGAGCACAGCGATACCGCTTGTAGATGATCGGAAATGCGATGCTGAGGTATCGCCCTACCGTCACGGCGGTGAGGAAGAGGCAGCTGCCGTAGAGAGAGGAGAAGAGGAAGAAGCTGTAAACGGGGCAGACGGGCGGTGGCAGCCTCCAGTCCTGAAGCAAAGTCTCCAGGGCCTTGACCGGCAGCCAGGCCACAAGGGCCAGGTTGGCCACGCACAGGTTGAGGGCGTAGACCACGTTGGGTGTAGCGCCACGTTTTTGGGCCTTACGCACGTAGACAAACAGGACGAGCAGGTTGGCGGGAAGGCCCAGCAGGAAGGTGAAGCAGTAGACGGTCAGAGCGACGTAATCTTTACCAGCTACATGCATCTCTTTGGTTCATGTCATGGATACCGTGGAGGCAAAGGAAGTTCAGCAGAAAAAATGGCGATGCGTTCAATGTACCATGACAGGTTGAAGCTTCGAATAAACTCAAAGACCAACAGGAAAATCTCAGTCAAAACAAGCAAACACCAAACGTAGTTTCCTCGTGTCCTCTTCATTTAAGAACCACATCTTTGGACATGCAGATTCTCCAAGGATCTTTTCCAAACAGATAAAGGAGGTGCTGCGTAGCCAGATGTCTAGCTCCCTCATATTCAGGCTCCACACTGAGACAGACACAACATTTCTGACGAAGGTGACGGCAAGAAAGAAGCAGCGTCGGTGATGGCGCTGATGCTTGACATCATGACAGAGATGCAGATAAGGAGATGTACCTGCTCATGCGGAAAGTAGGGGGTATTTAGAAGGCACCATTCTGCCTTAATTGCCCTTTCAATGGAGGGCAACAGACAAGTAGCATCTGGGCCCTTAAGTGAAATGATTCAGAATAATTCAGCTTGTCAGGAAGCACGAGGTCATCCCGTTAAACCCGAGTCAGCAGAAATGAAGTGGAGGGCCGTAAAACCATAAAAGCTGAAGATGATGGTTGATGCGAGGATGGGATGGGCTTTAGGATATGGCAAATTGTTTGTGGAAAGCGTGTATTGTGGTGTGTGTGTGTGTGTGTGTGTGTGTGTGTGTGTGTGTGTGTGTTGCCAAGGGCCTTGTTGATGAAGAAAATGGAGCAGAAAATAAGCAGCACCAGTGGGTTTTTGTTTTTTTATTAGAACACGGTGACTGATACCAGGAAATGCTATTTTCAGAAAAGAACTGCAGAAGTTAAAAACAGAGTTGTTAGCTGTTCATTTAATATTGACCAAATTGTTATTCATTGAACTGAAAGTGATTTTAGCTCAGACTTTTATTTCACACATTATCACAGTTTTCTTATTTGGAAAGTGTGATATGGTTGCTGTGTGTATTTGCAGCATTAGGATACATTTGAGCCCACAAAACACCCCCAAAAAATCACTTACAGTTTGTTATATTTATTTTATTTTTACTTATTTATGGATCTGTTATGTTTAAGTCTGGCTACAGCAACTATAAAAGCATGGCCAAATCTCTCCATCTCATCCAAATCCTCATAAAAATGCTGGGAATGACACAAACAGCACCATCTGCAGATATTATAACTGACCTTTATTGTCACAGACCCTGTTTGCCAGTTTTTTTTGTTTTTTTTTTTATCTAAAACACTCATATTGTATGAGTCAAAGTTCACATCATAATCACCATCCGCATGCTCCACACAGCATCCACTGATCAAACAACGCGATAAGGATAAACAAAGCCATTAAGGCTAATGGTCGATAAATGTAATGACCATAAGCAGGCATGAACGTGAGCGGCTTCACTTCTGAATGTTTATGGGAATTACCAAATTGTAAAACAGATCACCTCAAACAGATAAATCAGTCAAATGCCAGAAATGCCTTTTTGATCACATTTTTAATCAAAGCCAAAAGCAAACAAGTCAGCAATATGAAGCATTTTTATTGGACAGAACATTTTCAGTCATTGGCTAACGATCAATGAAAGTTCTCTGTCCAAGATGAAAACAAGAAGAAATCATCCACCAGCTCTCACTGAGCCAGCAGCTGCAGGTTGCTCCTCCCACTGGAGTTTGTGAGTGGGACCAGAGTCACTTTGGTTTTGTTGGTGCACGGGGCCAGCGTGAGGCGACCGCGGGTGTTCATGCTTTGCTGTTCCAGAGAGAGAGCTTCCTGTTTTCTGGAAAGATCCTGCAGCATGCGGGCATGATGGAGCTGCAGCTTCTGCAGAGAGTGTCTAAGTGACAAATACAAGAAAGAAATCAGTTTTAGCTTTTTTTTCTGTTTAAAACACTCAAAACATATTATTTACTACACCTGTGTATTTTATAAGGACACACGATCAGGTAACAAACAATCTGACACACTACATTTCTAGGTTTGAGTAAGCGACTCACTGAGCCTCAGACAGTTTCTGTGTGAGCGCCGTGATTGTGGCCTCCAGCTGATGAACTTCATTAACGAGCCCGTGTTGAACCTGGAAACAAAAGGGGACGAACGACCAATCAGAAGGCTTTGTCAACTGGATGAAGCCTGTCACAGGTCTATCAAACACACTCAGCGATGTGGTACTTTCACTAATACCACTGAAAGGCTTAGTTGACTATATATGCTGCATAGAAACCTCGTCTCTGCATAGGTCCATGCCGGGTCTGGTGGTCCTGTTCTCCAGTCTGGTATGAGCCAGTTTCAGATAGGCCGTCTTTGCCCGCAGATCCTCATCCAGCCCGCGGATGTCACTCTCCATGTCTTTCATCTCATCTTCAGTCTGTTCAGTCAGTAACAATAACATAGTTGTTTTTATACACTGTTGAGTCTAAGGCAAAGACAAAGATATAGTCACAGTGATCAGGGCATAAGATTGAGCATGATGTATAATTGATATGGAATAGTTCATCCAGTATTGAATAATGTGCATTTGGACCCCTATAATACAAATTCCAGGCTTATATTATTGTAAATACAAACTGACAAGAGATTCTACAATGGCTGATCATGCTGCTTCTTGTGTTCAACATAACACACAACCAGCATGTTTCAGCCAGGCAGTTTTGTAATTATATGCATACCTAGGTGATCAAATGACTCACATTTCTTATTTGCCACTTCAGCTCGTCGCTGGCCTGCTCTTCGTGGTGATTGCGCTTGCGGAGAGCAAATGCTGTGGCGCTGTGCTGAGTGTCCAACTCATTCTGCAGCTAAACAGCAGAGAAGAAGCAATTATTCTTAATCTGCCATCAAGTATCTATTACCGTTGACCATCAGAAATTAGTAAAATCAAAAACTAGAGTGTGGAGTACAAACCTATGCCAAGACCGAACAAGCCTAGACAAATCTGTCTTATAATATACTGATATATTCTATCATACTGGCAAAGAGAAAGAAATTACTATAATAAACATCAAGTCTATCTCTGTAACTATTAAAAATCAGCATCATCTCAGATAGACATTAGCTACTGTTGCATGATTCTAATCCTGTTTGCTACTGTACAGCAATTCCATAATAATGGTCTGTCCAAGCATTTAGTGCACCAGATCCAGATCCAAATCCAGATCCAGACAAAATTGCATGTATTGATTGTCTATCATGGGATAAATATGCCCGATTTTTTTCGACTAAGATTGGTGTATTACTTTTGAAGATAGTGGCACCCTATCTTCTAATAAAATTATTATTATTTTTTAAATTCCTGGATCTAGATTTGCACCAAAACATAGTTAGCTGATGAAGTAATAAATGCAACAGTAACGTATCTGCATGTTATTTGACACTATGCACTAAATAGTACAGGTGGAGTCAGGTCAGGTGTAGTTTCGTCACATGTACCTGGGCTATGGTGAGACTCATCTCCTCCCTCATTTCTTGGGATGCCTGCATGGCCTCCTGGGCACGAGCCACGTTATACTGGCTGAACTGGAGCCACTCCAGCGGGGTGGTGGAACTACAACAGAGGATTATCCAGAGGCAAAAAACAGTTAAGAGTAGATAGTCTGTATTTTTAAGTCCTCGATTACACCTGGATATAACATGAAAACTCCCTCAATCCTCTGTAACGATGAGTAAAAATCCCATGGTTAATCAGTAGAATTTTATTACTCCAGGGAAGTAAAATCTTTGTCTGCTGTGCTGTAAATCACTCTGTGCCAGACTATAAACAAAATGATTAAATTGTAGAGGTAAAAATTAAAAAACAAACATCATACATTATTTTTTCTGTTTGTTATTTTAAGCCCACCCTCATCCCAGTTTACCCTGTGGGTATGCGAGTAGGATTGGGCTTCAAGGAGATTTGAGGAGACTTTATCGTAAGTGACAGACAGGTCATATCAGTGTCCAGGGCATCCATCTTGTTCTGGAGGTCAGAGGTCAGCTGGTGCCGAATCTCCTGCAGAACACTGAGAACCGCAAACAAAGAAAGGCAGTGAGAGAGCTGCCCTCCTGCATCCTTAAATTCACCTGAAGTAAAGGTGCAATCTGTAATCCGAATGTGAACAAAAGAATGGCTCATCTTCAAAAATCTAAACAAACGACTGCAACTCTGTTATAGCTCGGGTCTTTTAATACGACTACAATTGACAACAACTAAATCTAAGTTATTAATGTTTTCTGATACTGTCTCCAGTCTCATAACTTAATCATAAAGGGAAAAAAGTGAGTGAAAAAAAATGGAGCGTTTATTAAGAATTTATTTTCAGTAAGCTGAATCTGAAATCATTCATTCATTCATTCATTCACAAAAAAAAAAAAAAAAAAAAAAATTCTCACAACATAACTGTTCTATAAAGTGAAGTATTTTAATTCATGGATAGGCTGGTTTTTTATGTTTAAATGGGAAAAAATATTTTAAAAGTAAATAATTATTATAATATCAGACAAATCACAATCACTTATTTAAATTTAATAGCATTAACAATATTTTCACTGATTTTTATTTTTAAATAATGATTGATGATTGACTGGAACTTTTAAACAGATAAAACATGGAGGCATTGTTAAACTCATGGGTATCATTTTTGTCCCATGGTCTCACTTGCTAGAAGGATCACAAGAAAAACACCAACAAAGAAACAAACAGGAACCAGGACAATAAATGCAAATCTCGCCGTGTGTGTGTGTGTGTGTGTGTGAAAAATTAAAAAACAGAAATGGTCTTTTTTTCACTTTTAGTATCTTACCACAGATGCTCAAACGCTCTGTCTACATGCTGCTGCAGAACCTGCTGCACTCTTTCTATCAGCTCCACTTCTTTCTTCAGCTGCTCCTCCACGAGGTCGCTGACCAGCTCCAGCCCTCGCCGTCCGTCCCGCAGGGTCAGGCATTCCACACCAACCTCTAGAGGAACGGCTGTTGCAGCCAGAGCTTTCTCAGTCTGCTCTTTACACTGTAACAACACACCAACACACAGCTCACTGCAGCAACATTCAGGAAACAAAGTGGAAAAACCCAAAAAACTAAAATCTGTATACATGTACAGGTATACACTTACTCCAAGAAACACACATGTACAGTCACATAGGTAGAAAAGTTTGGAATCTGGGGTTATTTTCTTGTAGTTTTACTTTACATTTGGGGTTTGCATTTATTTACCACCTACAATAACTGGTTTTTATATCTTTAACACATCATTTTCCCCTCATAAATCCAACCCTTGTGGAAAATTCACTTGTGTCTTTTGCTTTGCATGTAAAGACTGACTGTGGCAGTTTTTCCTTCTTTAACTCTTCTACTATGAGTCAGGAATCATAACAAAATATCACAACAAGCAATAATTAAAGTTGGAAAAAAAAAAAGAGAGACAAGCTGTGTGATTGATTGTTTGGATGTGTGACATCACCAGCGTCAGAGCCTCCATCTCTTCATCCACTTTCTGCGCGCAGGCCTCCAATGCTTCCTTCCACCGAGCAATATCCCAAACCCGGTCGCTCAGCCTGCGAGAGGTATTGCTTTCATCCCAGACTGTCTGCGGAGAAAAGTTACGAGAAAAATAATTTGAGAAAAATAAAGAAAGAGATACATTTTGGGGGGAGATACATGGTGTTATGGAGTATATAGAACAGGTTTCTAACAAAACATGTTTCATAAAGAGTTTACAAGTTGCAACTGATGCTTTTAATGGTTAATAAATCATTTATTAATTATTTTTTAATCAGTTAGCTTCTTGGTTCATGTCCTGATAAAACCAAGCCCACCTGACAGCTGGTCTGGTTGCGTAGCGTCCTCCCTTCCTGCCTGATGACATTAGAAACGTGCCGCTCATGTTGCGCGGTAGCAGAAAGCTGCTGGTTGTTGTTGTCCCACTCTGACACAGTGTGGCGCAGACAAGGTTTTACAGCCAGAGCAGACATCCTGCTGCAGAGAGTCACAATCAGAGTCACAATAACTTTAAATCTCAAATACAGTTTCATCTGCAGGATTAAGACTTTATTTATTATGTTTATTTGTCATCTTCTTCTATTGTTTGAATCTGTTTTTATTCCTGGGTTAAGGTTGTAACCGTATTTTCTTGAGTCTTATTGTTCCTTCTTTTAAATTCTTCACTGCATACAGTAAGTACCATGACAATGAAAAAAAGTAAGCATCTAACCACAATTGAACTACTAGCAAAATACTAGCAACATGCTACAAACAATAGCAAAGATTGGTGATATGGGTATATAAGCTAAATATATATATAGATAGATAGATAGATAGATAGATAGATAGATAGATAGATAGATAGATAGATAGATAGATAGGTAGATAGAAATGAATAAAGATTGCACATATGAGTATATGCAGAATAGGCATTATAGGGAAATTATCTATTTATGTATTCATTTTTTTTTAAATATTGTGCTCTTCCTAATTAAAATGATTTTTAATCCTGGTTTTTACTGACTGAGTTAATTTGCACATTAAGGTTTATCATGCCAATTGTAGATAAAGCATATAAAATGTTTGGATGTAGACTCTAATACAACCTTAAAATACTCCTTATAGGCTGTTTCATCAATAAATTAATCTGAAAGGAATGAGTACATTTACTTTTGATAGAGCATATTTTAAAGGTAATACTACGAGAGCGCCGTTAGGGGGCCCCAAATGAACATATTTAAAAAATAATTAGTTTTGTTTTCACATAAATTAAGATTTTTTATAAGTATTATTGTGTTTTTGTTGTTATATTTTCACTTCCCCATAACAGACTTAAACTAGACTTGAGATATTAGATTTTACCAGCTTACTATTTTTGTTTAGTAATTCTTGTTTTTCACCTTTTCAACTAATCACATTTCTATATCTATACCTTATCTTTTTCACCGTCACCTTTGTAAATATTACAGTTGATGTACTTACTGTTAAAGTTCCCTACAGAGCAGAAACATTTTCAGGGGGAACTTTTTAAATAAAGTTTTACTAGGAAAATTAACTTTGGAAATTTAAAGAGTGACGGAGCATTTAAAGGACATGCGGTTTATGAAAGCAATATGAAAGCAAAAATGTAATTTTCATTGGAATTTTAACGTTTCTTCTTCGTAGATAAAAACCGTAGTGTACAATCTGAAACTTTTTCTATATTAACTTTTTAATCTATAAATGTGGAGATACATTTTTATGACACTGACAGAAACTCAAACATTGAATTCTCGCATTTTACTCACCAGTTCTAGAATGTTCCGATGGCCCACGAGCGCTTGTCTTCTGGACTATCCAAGTTTCCAATAGCAACGGTAACCAGGCGACAGGCCGACGCACTGTACGAACAAAGCCACCGCTATTTAATAATTAAAACACCGTTTCAGTGATTCGTGTCGGTGGTTATCAACCAATAAGAAACATGGAAGCAGCGTCATCGTCATCATCATCATTTTGTCCAACTTTGTAAATGAGTAAAAATAAGAAAATACAATTTTTATGAATAATTTCTGAAATTGTAAATAAAAATGAATAGAAAAATAAAAGAAAAATTCAAAAAGAAAAAAATATTAATAAAATAAATAGAAGAAAATTATTTTTTTTAATACATTAAAGAATTTATAGCAAATAGTAACTACCACTATACTCTGCTGCTCAAGGGCACTGTGGTAGTCATTTCAAATATATAACTGCACACATAATATAATGCATCCAATCCTGAATAATAAACAACACTTGGGTATAAACACGGCTGTTTTATTGTACTATCAGAATTAGTCATGCCAGTGGTTAAAACTCATGCTGGGGTGACTTTAGTGTAGACAAAGGCTGGTTAGTTACGATCGTCTCTTATCTAAACTACAATCAATACCCTCATGTTTTGCAGTCTTATCAGCAGCAAAAAAGGTTCCCAAATGTTTTGGAAAAGATCTACAATGCCGCCTCAAGTCTCCACTAAAATGCAACAGGACTGGATGGCCAAACAGAGGCCAGATCAAATCTAAACCTCCATTTTAGTGCACTGCACCCTGGTCCTGTGATTTAATGCCCAATAAAAATGACTCGCATGTCGAAATCCATCTCATATTCTTTTTATATATATATATATATATACATTGCACCTAATATGGGGCACCAAAGATCTAAACTCTACGTAAAGACTTCATTAAGTTTGGGAACCACTTGCCAGTGCACTATCCCAATGACCTGAGCTATGTTAACACCTACATCTCCATCAGGCTTCTAGAAAGGTCTGGCGCTAAAGATAAAACCTCCATGCCTGTGCTATCAAATCTCTTTACAATTTGACTGCAAGAAAATTGTTATTAAATTTTACTGACACTGGACCATGTTAATAAAGCTTGTGATATTTGCCTGGAGGTTTAAGTCCAGACACTGAGAAGACTAAATATATACACACACGGTCCATTGTCTGTAAACTAACTTTAGCAACAGCAATGACTATGGATCAAAGTACCTGATTTATTAATGATGCATTTGCTGGAGAGAAGAAATGCAAAATTCAGCTTCATGTTTTTATACTAAGATCTCTGCTGCAACTGTTTCTTCTTTTCTGTATACATATTCTTTAAAGACTAATAAATAAAAGGAGAAAAAACAAAACAAGTAGCTTTCACTCATACACTTAGTAGTTTCAAGCACAGCAAATGTCAACGGAAAAAAGGAAACACTGCAGTAGGGTAAAAATGTGAACGGTTAAATTGTAAACTGTCTGTGGTTGGGTACTAAAAAGAAAATTTGGTACAAATATGTTGATTCCTTGAAGCAGAGGTGAGACATTCAGTTACCAGAATTCAGCTTGCAGCCCATGAACAGCTGCAGGAGGAGGAGGAGAAAGAAGAGGAGGTGTCTGCAGTTCTTCACTGTTCTTCTTGGGCTCTGTAAAGATTTTTGGTCCAATTTTCAGATGCAATTCATCTCACATATTTTGTTTTGCCATTTTTTCCATGTTCAGGTTGCCATTGTCACATATTTTGTTTTGCCATTTTTTCCATTGTTCAGGTGGATGGGAGTATGTGACATGTTTGTGACACTGTGTGTGTCCAGTCTATCAGTCAACAATCATTGAGATGCTGCATCTCCATTGATTTCTACACCGTGCTGCTGTAGCTGTGCTCGAAGCAGCGCATTATCGTTCTTCAGCTCCTCAAGCTACGAAACAATAAAACAGATTATTAGACACTGGGAGAAAAAAAAATATATTTTCAGCCATTGTTTTCCCTGGAAGGTTTGTTAAATAACAGCCTTTTAATTATTAACTTAAGCATTTTAAGGTAAAGCCAAGGCCGTTTCTGACACTATTTTAGATTGGATTTGACCTTAAACTGAATTACCAGCTTTATGGTCACAGGCATAATTTTTGAATTTCGAATTCTGGTGATCAAAGTAAAAAACATTAAACAGGTCTCATTCTATTCAGCTTTCTTAAAAAAAAAAAAAAANCAAAAAAAAAAAAACAGACTTTATTTCTACTGATCTTGAATATAAAAATGTTTGAAATCAGATTTATAAATCCGTACAAACTTTAACCTAGTTCTTTTGTTAGCTCTGAGGCACTCTGGTGCATTATGGGTAGCTAATTTGCTTTCTCTCTCTCCACATTCTTTTCATATTCTGAGCTATTCTTGCCACAAGAGGACATTGTTTACTGTAAACTATGGTGAATAATGTCTTTTATAGGAGTAAACAACTTTTGAATGTTCATCATGCGGGTTTTTTTTTTAACATTAAACAATGAGCCTTAAACATGAGGAACTAAGAAAACCTTCCAGCACTGATAAAGGTTTATGGGAAGTGAACCTGTTGTCTAAGCAGCTCGTTGTCCATCTCGACTCGCTCCACCTCTTTGTAACTCTCCTGCAGTCGCTGGTTACTCTGACGCAGCTCTCGGATGTAGTCGCAAGCTTTGGACAGGATGCCTCCTTTACTCTGAGGAACACAACAGATGATGATGATGGTGATGATGATGAATGAAAAAAATGTGTTAAAAGTGACTTGTGACGTCCAGCATTTCTGAGTTTCATTTTAACCCTTCAGTTTATTTAAATAAGCTCTGCTGCATGTCCTTGCATGGTGGAAACAGCTATTTTTTGGACCCAGATTATGACTGGTGGAGAAAATGTTTGACTGTGGCTGCAACTCTTGAGATTGACACCAGTGAGAATAAAAGCAGAAAATATAATGAAGATGATCGATTAGAATAGTCACATAGACATAAAACAGCCATTTCTGGGCCTAAAGTGGGTATAACAGCAGAAATCTAATTAAAGACATCTTTTTGTTTTCCAGGTAGCAGTGGAAACTTTATGAGGTGATGGGAGAAAACATTCTAAACGCTCACCGCTCCGGTTCTGCTGTCTACACTGCAGTCAGGGATGATTTTTGACAGTGTGACGATCCAGTTGTTGATCTTGTCTCTTCTTCGTCTCTCCACTGCAAAGAGAGTAAGAGACTTATTTTTAACTGCTGAGGAGTCATGTATTTTCTTATGGGAATAGGAAATATAACTTTTAAAGATTTGTCATCCAAATATGCATTCATATCCAACAACAAACTTGCAGGACAGTTAAAAAAGAAAGAAGAATTTTTCATTCAACCATGACATTAGTGACCACACACACCTTCATTGTGCTGTGCTCGTCGCCTCTCATCCCTGGGTGCACGTGGACCTTCCACCTTCCTTTAACCATATAGAAAGAAAGAATATATATGTATTTTTTGAACACCTGAACTACAATTCAGTTAATAAACATGCAAAGATCCCTGACTGATAACTAATCCAGTGATTGGTGATTGGGCCAACACTGGCTGCTGCGTTTACATACAGGAAGGATAAGGCTTCCTGTCACTCAGTTACTGAGTGACAGTGATGATGATGATGATCATGGCTGTAACAGAATAACTTAGCAACAATCTTTACCTGTTCTGACATTTAAATGTTAGTGTCATGTAAACATCTTCCTTTCCTTTTACTTGTTCACTTTTTGTTGTTTGCACAAACTCACGACTGACCTGCAGATACATCTTGATGTAATAAAAAATAAATCGGAGGAAAGTAATTACTATTAGAAGTTATCCTTTCATTCCTGTGTTTACAGAAACCTCTGTCAAAAAATTCACCTTTCATACATCTTTGTGGTTTTTTTTTTTTTTTGTAGGTAGATAAGAATATTTTCTTAGACTAGATCACATTCTCAGCATCGCAGGACATAACATATTTACTGGGCACACATTTGAAGATGAGGCAAAGAAAACCCAACAATGAGAAGTCAGCATTAAAATCAGTATCGGTCAAAAATATGTCCAAAACAAAAAAAACAGCTAGCATAACTGTTCTCTCCTCTATAGGAACTCGACTCCGTCATCCATCGCACCAAACAACAGTGAAACCTGTCAACACTGACCTTAAAGGATCATACCGGCCATTTTGCATGTTTGAGTCTAATATATTCAATTTTCATACTTACATGTAAGGTTACTGGCAATCATTTCCCAAAGGATAAAACCATATTTCAGCTTTCCTGATATTTTGCAAAATCTCTTAATCTTTCAAAATCAAATATTCAAGCAATACGCCCACCTTAAAAATCCGTGTTTCACCTGCTAATAGTTACGCAGCCTTATGAAGTCACGGTTGTTTAAATTTTTCAATAAACGCAGGTCTTCTTTTGGGACTATACTCCTCGGTGGAGACATGCACCACTAGGAAGTATTTTCAGATCGCTCCGTGCTTTTTATTGCGCTTAAATGCTAAAATTATGTAACTTCTAAAAAAACCTGAATATACATNTGCTTTTTATTGCGCTTAAATGCTAAAATTATGTAACTTCTAAAAAAACCTGAATATACATCTTGTTTGTGATGCTGGATTACCTATCCCAGGAACGTTTCAAGTATCTACAAGTTGATTTTAATAGCGTACCAGAATGAACTGAAACCAATGGCGGTCTGGAAGGTAGGAAATATTTTTTTTAACTCACCATTCCAGTAGTATGCTTTAGGAAATGATCATCAGTAATGTTACGTGTATGAAAATTGAATATATTAGGCTCAACCAATGCAAAATGGCCAGTATGGTCCTTTAACTTTACCTAAACACAGCTACTGGATTTACACTCCAAATTCAACAAACAACATCTAGTAATTGTCACAACTAGAGAACCGCTAAAGGTCTGCCTCTACCACACATGATGGGACAGAAAAGATTCTTCTCACCAGTTTGCATTGCCATGCTGCAACATCTCACTTTCAGCAAGGTCTCTGGGGATGGCAGGTAAGTGGGACAGATTGTGGTTTTCAAATCATAGTCATTTCTAATGATTAATGTTGTTTATTTTTTATTTTTTTAATTGTATACAGAATGACAATCTGATGGGAAGGAAGAGGTAAAGAATAACCATTCTACGCTGCAGTTGGGGAGCTGGATTATCACATGAAAATGTTCATAAAATTACAGCGTGGTCTGCCTTTGTAAAGTGAAGGACTTTATATACTTTTATACTTGTGCAAATGATCTGGATTGAATGTGCTGTAAGTGTTTTGTCGTACTCACGCCGTGTAGGTGTGCGTTCGTGGTGCGATGGTGCGAGGGGTCGCTGCCTGCAGGACTTCAGGGGGGCTCATCATCACGTAAAACTGACCTGGATCAGAAGGGGGAAAAAAAATGACAATAACAACAGTTTTAGTGATTGATTTCTAAATCATACATATACATTTGTTTTTTTAAGTGATGTAATCAAGGGGAAAAAAGTGGAAAACATTTCTCATTAAATTAATGGGCAAGTTCAAAAATTCTTAGAAGAAAACAGTCACATCCCAGCCAACAGATAACAGATACAAGTACAGTTTATGCTAATGATGCATCAGTGCTTCAATGGTCACCATAAAGTGCTAACTATCTTTTGACAAATATGATGTCATTGATTTTGTGTTCTCTCTTTGTGAGACCAGTTGTCATTTTCCCAAAGGATGAATATGTGATTATGGAAGGAAGCTGCTGCAGTCTGCTCACCTCCTGCCTGTGCCAGTGTTGGGTCGGTGGTGGCCTGCACCGACACGGCTGTGGCTGTTCCATCGCTGACTGTGGCGGCAGGAAAATAAGCAAAACGTGTCTCTCCTCCCACGGTCTCCCCANTCCATCGCTGACTGTGGCGGCAGGAAAATAAGCAAAACGTGTCTCTCCTCCCACGGTCTCCCCAGCAGGACTGCCGCCATTACTGAAAGGGTTCTGGATAACAGCCTGGTAAAAAGTGGACACAGCAACGATGAAGAAAATTATGTAAGTTCAATATGTAAGATGGCTCCATTCCATTTAGGCTATGCCAATCAGACAACTTGCACAATGCCAGAACCCTAATACAGGATGTAATAGAATATAGCCAGTACAATTTATTATTTAGTTTAATGCAAGTAATTAGTTGCACGTTTGTTTGAACAATCAAAATCCTCACCATGAAAAAGGTCAGAGAAAGGAACCTTTGTCAACCTTCCTCAGTTTCAGTTAAATAGCAGAACATAAATGTTGCACTATGGTATAATGTCAAAAAACAACAAGCCTTTGTCTTAGAAATCACAGTGTGTTTACTGACCTGAGCCACTGCCTGAGGGGCTCCAGCGAACGCTGCTGCAGAAACCACGCTAACAGCTCCCGTCCCGTCAGCTGCTTCTATCTGGTCGTCTGTAACCTGAACTACACGGTAGGTCACCTGACAGAGCAGAGAGGACAAAAGTTCACATATCTGTGACCTTGTTTTCTTTGGGTACTGCAAATTTTGGTTTTTGGATTAGTTTCATACTGTCCAATTACACAACTAGTGTTAATTAATTATTCTACTATAATTACTACTTCCAATGGTAGGCTACTAATAATGTTTATACTCCAACAACTACTACAGCTTATTACGCTGCTTTGTCTTCTAATACTATTACTTCTAATACTGCAATTGCCTTATTATATCAGCTTCCAAAATTACTTTTAATACATTCTCTACAATATTTACTTTTACTATAATTACTACTACTACTACTGGTTCCAACACTGTGCCTAATAAAGTAATAGCAGTCTAACAAGTAGTATTAATTAATCAGAACTCATAGCAGTACTATTGCTATTACTTTAACTTCTGCTATTATTACACCACTATTACCACTAATGCTTTTAGCAGTTACTACTACAAAAAGTACTTACACATTCAAAACTTCTTCTAATGCTAGTGGTCTACTGCTACATCTAAAGTCTCTTTCACACATGCACTCTGGTCAGGAAAAGTTCCTGCTAATGTATGTATGTATATAAGGCCCATAGTCTCTGTCTGGCAGAGACTTTACAGTTTAAATGAGAACATGGCTGTTGTAGCTATTGTCCTGCACTTGCCTACTAGTGTGAAAAGAATAGTCAAGGAACATTTCAGCACCAGATAGTCCTGCTTTTGTCTGTATACATGTGTGGAAGGGGCTTAAAGGACAATACAGGTAATTTTGCATATTTGAGGCCAATATATACAATTTGCATATACACGTTGCGTTACTGACAACCATTTCCCATAATACACTATGTTAGCGGTAAATTTAACAAATTGGTTTTACCACAACTTCCAGAAGCCAGTTCATTCAAGTAGACTATTAAAATCAAATTGTAGAGATTTGAAACGTGCTCAAGATAAGAAATCCATCACAGCAAACAAAACGTCTACTAGCTTTTGTCAGAGTGACTTTAATAAACCAAACCAACGCGGAGCTGCACAGAGACAAATGTGTCTCCGTCAGTGAATACAGTTCCAGGAGGTGACAGCTTTTAAAGAGAAATTTTAAAACATGACTGTTGTAAATTATCTTTGTTTCTGCTCTAAAATGGCCAGCATTTAATTATCTATCCTGTTCATACCTTTTATGGCTGTTTTGTTATAAGGTTATATTATTCTTTAACTTTCGTTTTATTTTGTAGTCAGGACTTTTATTTTGAAGGTGATACAACGGAAGTCACAACAACGGTAAAAACGTTTCTTGGATAAAATGAAGGAGTGAGAGCTGCAAACAAGTGGATATTTCGGCTTTTTATGGGTTTTTAGCACCTGGCTGATAGATGCACAAGGTTTGTGAATGTTTAATTTCATATTGTAATTAATATTGATTTACATGTCGGTTTCTATAGTTTAGCTAAGGTACTACTAATATTAATAAATCTAGTGTGCTACACCTGCAACAAATTTCCCACTGATCCGTGTGACACTGGTATCACTTTTCATCTCTCTCTCTCTCTCACACACACACACACACACACACACACACACAGAAATGCTNACTTTTCATCTCTCTCTCTCTCTCACACACACACACACACACACACACACACACAGAAATGCTAATACTAATTAGCCAATGATGCTACTATTATTACCGTCATAATGAATGCTACTGCTACTACCGCTGCTCAGAGGTAGGCTTATGGGGCTTAAGCCCTGGATGTTTTCCATAAAGCCCGAATCTTTTTTTAATAGTGTGTTTTGAATTTTCTGTAGCGTTTTTGTAATTACCCAAATTCATTGCCAAGGTGGAACCACAGTGTTGTGACCGGATTGGTCGGACCGAATTGGTGGATGGAACTGACATAAGTACCACCATATAGCTCCGCTGTTTAGATTATTGTAAAGGTTTTCGTTTTAAAAGATTTTAAACTTCGTATAACTTTTTAAAAGATGTAACATGATTTGTTACATTTCTTGAGCATATTTTGGTAGATATAAAATAACTTTGAACTGGGTTAATGTCTGGGGTAAGTCCTGGATCTCCACTAACCCGAGATCCGCCCCTGCCACTGCTGTCAGTTATCTGGCTTCGGAAACTTTAGCAAACCTTGGTGTCAGCTCTGTTGCTCTGCAGGTGAGCGTTTCTCCATGCTCACCTGTCCTCCATTGTTCTCTGTACGAAACTGGTACTGGACGTTGTGTTCAGCGAACGCAGCCTGCTGGACACTGGCGATGGTGACTGCTGTCTGCTCCTCCGTCCCCACGTCTCCTGCAACACATTAACATCTCACCGTCAGTGACCCTGAACAAAGGCACGACTATAAAAAACAGATGTGAACCCAGAAGAAAAAAGACAGACATGCTCATAATTTGGACAAGGTTTCAAGAATATGTAACGACTCCTATGGGTGCACTCCATATTTACTTTGAAGATTTTATTTTCAGAGTAGAAACAGATTGTTTTACTAGACTTGGAAGAAGTGTGGCACTTACCTTCCTGCAAATGTACAACCTCTTCCGTTTCCTGTTTGTCGTGACTGAAAGAAACAACAAAAAAACGAATGAAACTAACCCCAAGCTACCTATTTCTCAGAAATATGATTATCATCAATGTGGATCAAGGGCGCAATCCATATGGGTGAAGGGCGCCCTCGTGTGGTGGCATGAAAAGGTAACAGAGATGTAAGACATAAGTAATAATAAAATATTTGTGAATTCAAGTTCTGGGGGCAACATTCAAAAGAAAAAAAACTTTAAAACTATTTGAAAATTCAAATTCGAATGTAGGTTATCTGCAACAGAAAGAGAGGACATTTTCCCATTTTCCCCCCAAATATCTTTCCCACAGTGCCAACAACGCCCATCCTAGTTTAGTTTGAGCAGTTTTATCCCTTAATATTTGCATCGGGTAGGAGTAAGTGACAGAATTAAACAGGGCAATGCACTGAAGTGTTAGCCTAAAGATAAAATGAAACTGCAGCTGTGTATTTGCCTTGCTCATATACCGCTATAATGCAGCAGAGGTAATGTTAGCGCCCTGAAAAAGGCGCAGTTTGTTTGTTTTTTTTTAATTTGTTTGTTTTTTAGATGTCTTAAAGCTGCTGAGTGTGGAAAAGCATCACTCCTGAAAGCTGCAGGGCTACCGAGGAACAAACAGGAAAAAAAAAAAAAGCGCACAAAAAATACAAAGTACTTGTTCAAACATTTTGTTAGCGTTGCATTTAGTTGCATTGCACGGAGAAAATGGTGGCGGCCGTGTTGTGTTAGCAAGAAGCGTTTCTCACCTCGCCGAGCTGTCCAGACTCTGCTCCAGCATATCCATGAAGGTTAGCGGGTGGAAAACNACCTCGCCGAGCTGTCCAGACTCTGCTCCAGCATATCCATGAAGGTTAGCGGGTGGAAAACGCCGATATTCAACGACACTGATTTACGGAGATGGAAGCGTTGATCACGGGGACAAACACACGGGTCATGTGAGAAAGACAGTCCAGGACACGTGAGGCAGCGACCGGGCAAGGAGCTAAAATGGAGCCCGCTGAAGAGGACGGAGCGTCTGCGTCTGTGCAGAAAGAGAAAAAACGGCGGTCCTCGCTGTGTTTTTTACGCGCGATGATCCGGTCGGGAGGTGAAGGTCCTTCGAGGCTTTCAGATCCAACTCGTGGGTGCACGAATAGATTATTTGTAGTCAAAACTTTGTCTGGGAATTTTTGTTCGTCTTAACCCTTGTCTTCTTTTTTTTTGTTCCTCGGTGCGCACAGCTGCTGTTCATCCGCACGAAGCTGCTGCGTCCAATAAGATACGGAGTGGACTGATGTATACGTTTTATTTCGCGGAGAAATTTATATCTGTACATTATACTGGCTGCTTTGTTTTCACCGATTCTGTAACACTATTCACGTGACTCGTTGTTTTGTAATTTGGGTTGGGTTAGAAATGAATAACCGTGTCTGCTCATTCATGTGACTATTAAAAAGCGGACACAAACGGATTAATTTGTCTGTAAATTTGTGTTAAAGCTGTTTTTTGTCCAATCATACACATATACATTAATTTAATAATTATATTGATAATATCAGACCCCTGAATGGCACTTTGTCAGATTCTTTGCCCAGGTGACCACAGAGATCCAATACGGGTTTTCCCTCAAACCACATGACAAAGGTGTCGCCTTTGCCATAATCCATCAACGCGCACAAGCTTCCCATCATTGTATAGATTTTATGTCACGTTGGACTACAGGAACCCCGTTTTACTTTAAGTCCAGATCAGACATAATAAATTTGTGTCATAAATTTTATTTGAGACTGATTTAGTGAACAGAAACAGACAACGTGTCTCTGCAGTCACCCGCAATCTTTCTGTCACATGCAGCCAGTAGGAGGCGATACACGCACGATGCCTGCCGCAAAATATGCACCGCATAATCCAACACTGAGATCAGAAGATTTCTTTTTGTCTAGATTGTTTAGTAAATTACCTTTTCAGATAGCCACCCGGGTTACTTTTTGATTGTTTGTAGCGACAGCGAGATTTTGCATAATGTGCTGAGAGAGAGAGAGAGAGAGACAGACAGACAGAGAATAGAACAGATTTTGCCCCACTAGAATACACAATTGACCAGTAAACACATTACACACATTCAGCAATAAACTTTTTTTTTTTCATCAACTGTAGAATAGAAGCATGGAATAATAGATTTTGCCCCACTGGAACACATAACTGGCCAGTAAACACATCACACACATCTAATACTACACATTCAATCATATTTTGTGTATTGAGCAACTGTAGAATAGAATAGAATGTGTTTGGCCCCACTGAGAATACGGAGTGCCCATTATAGTCCACAAAAACATAATATTAACCCTTATGTGCAGCTCATAAAAGTAAACTTTTTAACTCAATGTACAATATTGTCTATAAATCTTCTTGCTCTTACATACTAAAATGCATTGTACGCCTACCAAACTGCAAATGAAAACAGGGATTGGACTTGTGAATATGTCTGTCCAATCAAGTATTGTGCATGATAAAGATAAAACAAATCTTTTTGAAATTTGAGGTTTTCAAAAACTGATTGAACATGATTTGAGGTCTGTTGGAACCCAGCACAATGAACTGCATTTAGAGTTTTTTTTTCTTTAAAAAAAAAAAAAAAGTTTTTATGAACACGAACCAATCTTCTTTTAAACAGTTTACAGCATAACTTGGACAAGTATTTGAAATGTGAGGTCTCTAAAAACAAGCTAAAACTTCTGGAACAACAGATAAGTTTAACTTCATGTGGGATTGCTTTAAAAAGTATTCTTTGTGCCTATCATAAGGCATTGACCATTTTTGGTGCAGAGTGAGTCATTCAGTTAGACTGCACCAGTACAACCAGAGAGAGAGAGAGAGAGTGCAAAAACCTACTAGTGCCAGACTTGAGGCCAACCTCTCCCTTTCTCCTCCCATCTCATTCTTTCCTATATGGGCACTCACAGATGGATTTGCCGACAGCACAGTCACAGACTTGACACAGCTGGAGGACTACGAAAGACACTGAGATCACAACTTAACAAAAGAAAACTGACAGTGAGAAAACCAAATCTCCACACAATACAACTTTCTCTTCTTCAGATCATCTTTACTAAAAGGTAAATCTTCCACGGTAAAGTTGGCTCCTTTTGTGTACTGACATCCTCTGATTTTTGGGTGGAGTTGATTACCCCTCCCATGTCTTTTTATTGTTAGTAATGCGCTTTGTATTTTCTGCATTTTCAGTCATTGCAATCAATGGAGTTAGAAGTTTCAGGAAACTATGCATATTTTATAAAGAGATATATTTGTAAATTCATCTCTAAACTTTCTTTTGTTACTTTTTCATAGAAGAATGAAGATTCACAATTGTAGCAACAGTTTGGCTCAAAAGTGAAAAAGTGCTTTTATGGGAAACAGACAAGGTTTGTCTTTGTGTTATGCATGCCTTTTCAGAAAGTGGCTTACTATGCGTTTTTGTTTTTGTTTTTGTTTTTTTTTAATAAAGATAGCCTATAGGTGCAATGGCAACACCCAAAAATACTCCTCGAGGTGCAAACACACCGCTTTCCCCCAACCGCATCACCAGACTTCAGGAGAAGGAAGACCTCTGCAACCTCAACGACCGTCTGGCTGTCTACATCGATAAGGTCCGCTCATTGGAGGCTGAGAATGCAGGCCTGCGTCTGCGTATCACCGAGTCTGAGACAGAGATCAGCCGTGAGCTGACGGGATTGAAGGCCGCCTATGAGACCGAGCTGGCTGATGCCCGCCAGACTTTGGACTCAGTGGCCAAGGAGCGTGCACGCCTGCAGCTGGAGCTGGGCAAGTTGCGAGAGGAATACAAGGAACTGAAAGCGAGGTGAGTGTCTGGTTTGAGAGAATACTTTCAGTGGGACCCAAACAAGAAGGGGCTCTTTCAACAGACAAGATTATACAGCTGTAAAGTACATGGATGGATCAGGGTGGGTAGGGGGCTGTGTCAGCTCAGTCAGGGGCTCTGGAATTCTCAGGAGCACCCCTGCATTTGAGTGAATAATGTTTTTTTGTTTTTGTTTTTTTTTTGTTTTTTTCTCACAACCACACTCAAAATGTCCATGCATCCTTGGAAAGCATGGACACTTTGATTCTAGCCTATGAATAAAAAGGTTATTTCTTGCAGATGTTACATGAAAGAGCAGTACAAAGGAGTGATTGTTTGATGTGGAGTCCATTAGGTGTGCAAAATAAAAAGAACTGTCCTGATGTGGTGTTTCTAACCAAAACAAAAAGACATCAGTGATCCAGATATCTTGTTTGTTTGATGATCATATGAGGAATCAGCTGCTTGGAGGCCTCTGAATTCCCAGTTATTCACAGAAACCAAAGCATAAAGTGGCCAGCATGTTCTTTCTGCATATGTTGGAGAGTGTTTGAATATCTGAACCTTATGCTGATGCAATTGTGGAAGAAGTACTCCAAGTAATAAAGTAATTAGAAGCTACAGCTGTTAGATAAATGTATTTCAATAAAAAGTTGAATATTTAACTCTGAAATG
The DNA here is from genome assembly GCA_014773175.1 of Lucifuga dentata. Taxonomy (NCBI): domain Eukaryota; kingdom Metazoa; phylum Chordata; class Actinopteri; order Ophidiiformes; family Bythitidae; genus Lucifuga; species Lucifuga dentata. The sequence goes on along the minus strand of VXCM01000066.1, from coordinate 203,307 downwards.
TACTGAAGAAAAGTGGAAAGTCTCCCAAAATGGAAATTCTTCAAGGTTTACTTTCCTCTGTACTATATTTAAGTACAGTACTTGAATAAATGTACTTTGTTACTTTCCATCTCAGTTGTGACTTTTGCTGAGCTGCCTTGCCACTCCCTTGCAACATATTCTCCTCATTGCTCACTGCGCTTTGACGTCCAACTTCCATCCTTCCAGAACTGCCACATCCAAAGCCTGATGACTAACTCTTTCCCTGTTTCTCTAACTTCACCAAAGTAACCATTATGTGCATAGTACGTGGCAGTATTTAACATAATCTGCTCTTTCTTCCATTAGTTTTCCATAAATATTGTAGAGGATGGCCCTTTTGTTGCCATGGCAGCATCTCAGCTAAACACTGTGGTTTGTGGCTACCAGATGCATGAATTGGATGCAGAACATTATGGTTTATGAGTCACACACACCGAGGTCTTTCCCCAGTTTCTGCTTCATCCAGACTGCTTCCTTCTTCAAAAATAGCACACATTTGTTTCAGTAAAGGAAACCATAGTAATCAGTTTCCATTTCACAGCAAAATAAATGTCACTTAATCAGTGGGGGAAGAATTCCCCTACTCTGTGTTTACTGTACTTTCCCTCTGGAAAGTCTCCCAAAATTGAAATACTCAAGAAATGTACCTCAAATTTGTACTTAAGCTCCATACTTAAATTTATTTATAATCTACCACTGTATTTCACACACATCCAGGAAGACCTAATTTAACATCCGAGCGCCTTCCTCTCTTGGCAGAAACACCAAAAAGGAGTTAGATCTGACAGCAGCGTTGCAGAGGCTCAAAGACCTGGAGGCTTTGCTGAACTCTAAGGATGCGTCCTTAACAACTGCTTTGGGAGAAAAGCGGAACATGGAGGTGGAAAATAGGGATCTGAAGACGCAGGTTGCCAAGGTAAACTCAAACTCATGCTTAGTTAATCTCTCAGTGGAAACACGTGGGCTGCAGTCAGTTGACAAAATCGCCAGTTTTCATATTGTTGCCGTTGTGTGAAAGCCTTCTATTTTGTAACTTTCCGACTTTGAAAATTCAGTATAAATTCAGGATAACATTTTTTTTTTTTTAATATATATATTTTTACGTGTTTGAGTGTATCCAGTGGGCTTTTTAAATTACTTGGAAGATCAACACATAGCAAACAGGGGCTTCTTTAGCATTTTTGGGGTCCTATGAAAGATTTTGCCTTGCCCACCTTCCAGTGTGGGCATTCTGAAAAGTTATTAACATGGTTGCTTTCCATATCTAACCAAGTCGAATGATGAATTTATTCACTTCAAAAGCAGGCAGAAGGCGATCTCTCTCCTACCCCCGCTCACTTTCCTCACACTGTAATGTCCTCACCCTGCTGCCTGCTTTCAAATAACTTTGGTTGATTATTTGTGCATGGATTTTTACTAATAGTCATTCACGTTGTGTTTTTCTCAGCTGGACACCAGTTTGAGTGATGCCAGGAAGCAGCTGCAGGATGAGATGCTGAGGAGGGTGGATGGAGACAATCGCATCCAGACCCTTAAAGAGGAGCTGGAGTTTCAGAAGGGCCTCCACTCTGAGGTGAGACCCATGAAAAAGACTCAAGTCAAGTTTATTTGTGTAGCACAGTATCACATACAGGCCTTTACAGGCTTTACAGGACCTGCACATCAAAGGTTCCCAATCGGCCTCATCGCTGATATCAAATAAATAATTTTTGATAGGATGTTCTACTTTCTCCAGTTTTTTATTTGAGGGTATTAGCTTCAATCCAGTATTTGCAGTCAGGAGTGAAACCATTATTAAATTTTTTACAGGAGCTGAGGGAGAGTAAACGACGCTATGAATCTCGTATGGTCGAACTGGATAGTGGCCACCAGCAAGAATTTGAAAGCAAGCTGGCTGAGGCACTGGCTGAGATGCGTAACCAGCACGAACTGCAGATTAAACTGTTCAAAGACGAGATTGAGAAGACCTACAATGCTAAGGTAGGCTAACAAATTGATGTTGTCTCAAGGTAAAAAGATGAACTTCAACAATTAATTTTCAGGACAAGTTGAGATATCGTCAACAAAAAATGAATTAATTAAAAGAAACTAATAATGAAACGAAACAATTTATTGTGAAATCATTTGCGAAATTATTTGCCACAATAATGGAATTATCACATATATCAGTTCTTTTGATTATCTGCAGCAGTTTCTAGAGTTATTTGGTATACCACCAGGAGGCACTTCATGTACCACCACTGCTACATGGACTACAGTTTGAGAACCACTGCAACAATAGTTTCACTGTGGTCCTTGATAAAAGATAACAGTGACTTGACAAAAAAAAACAAAAAAAAAACACAAAACACAATAAAACCTCAATTCTTGACAGAATTGCCAAAAGATATAATTTTCTCAGACAGCTGTTTATTTTTCTATGTGACAAAGATTCAAAATGTATGAGTCCAGTATTTATGCATCGTCCACGTTGTTGCCTCCTATGTCAGCTGGAGAACGCTCGTCAGTCAGCGGATAGGAGCAGCCACCTGGTGGGAGCAACACATGAGGAGCTGCAGCAGACACGAATCCGCCTGGAGTCTGCATCCGCTCAGCTCAGCCAGCTGCAGAAACAGGTTACCTCAAACATGCCAAGCAAACAGATCTCATTCACACCATCTTAAAGGATCATACCAGCCATTTTTCATGTTTGAGCCTATTATATTAAATTTTCATACACGTAAGGTTTACTAACATTCATTTCCCAAAGCATACTACTGGAATGGTGAATTAAAAATTTTTTCCTACCTTCCAGACTGCCATNCATTTCCCAAAGCATACTACTGGAATGGTGAATTAAAAATTTTTTCCTACCTTCCAGACTGCCATTGCTTTCAATTCATTTTGGTACACTATTAAAACCAACTTGTTGATCCTTGAAACATTCTTGGGATAGGTAATCCATCGTTGCGAATAAGATGTATTTTCAGATTTTTTTTAGAAGTTACGTAATTTTAGTGTTCAAGCGCAATAGAAAGTGTGGAGAATGAATGTCTCCACCAGGGCATATAGTCCCAAAAGAAGACCTGTGTTTATCGAAAAATTTAAATGACCTTGACTTCATAAGGCTTGACTTCAAAGTATTAGCAGGCGAAACATCAATTTTTAAAGTGGGTGTATCGCTTGATTTTGAAAGTTTAAGAGATTTTGCAGAATATCAGGAAAGCTGAAATACGGTTTTATCCTTTGGGAAATGATTGTCAGTAATGTAACGTATGAAAATTGAATATATTAGGCTTAAACATGCAAAATGACTGGTATGGTCCTTTAATTTGTAACTGTTTGACTCCCATTAGGATTTTAAGGGAAAAAGATATCATGTGACTTTAATTAATTTTATAACAGCGCACCAGTAAAACCTAATGACTGCAAGTTTAAATTGTTTTGCATGATTTGGCAACAACCCACCCTGAATTGTAAAGTATGGCCAACAAAACAGATTCTGACTCTGCTCTGACGACATCTGTGTGACTCCTCTGTTGGCTCCAGCTGGCGGCCCGCGAGGCGAAGGTGAGGGACCTGGAGGACGCCTTGTCCCGAGAGCGAGACACCACGCGCCGCCTGCTGGGAGACAAAGACAGAGAGATGGCTGAGATGAGGCAGCGGATGCAGCAGCAGCTGGACGAGTACCAGGAGCTGCTGGATGTCAAACTGGCCCTGGATATGGAGATTTGTGCCTACAGGAAGCTGCTGGAAGGAGAGGAGCAGCGGTATGTGCAAATTGCCATGTAATCTAAATGTCACAGGTTTGATTCCTGTCAGTCTGGGTCCACTAAGAGCTGTTATTGTTGTTAATTAGTCTTTGCTGTGAATATGTTTGTCAGAGACTTCTGCTCTGAGTAGGTGTTAATGTAATAATAAGCATAATAATTATCTATAGTATATACAGTGTACTTTATTAGAGTGAGTTTCTTTAACACACATAATTATCACATTTCCCATCGCTTTTTTGTCAGGAAAGCATAAACTGACAAAAAGATGAACTATCACAATATGATAGTATCAGTATTTCATCACAAAGAAAGTATCATGGTGGATTGTGATTTTTTTTTTTTTTTTTTTTGTCCCACACATATGGGTCATCACTTGTTTCCCTGCAGGCTGCGTCTGTCTCCCAGCCCGCCGCCAACCAGAGTGACAGGAAGTCGCTCCGCTGTGTCGGCAGCGCAGTCTCGCTCCATTCACTGCAGCGGCCAGAGCTCCCCAGCAAAGAGACGCCGTCCCAACGACAGTGACAGTGAGGCCTCTAGCTTTGCAGGGGGTGCTGTGTCCCGCACTCGCATTGCCCAGCAGGCCTCAGCCAGTGGACGGGTCATTGTGGAAGAGGTGGACCTAGATGGGAAATATGTCAGGCTCAGCAACAAATCAGATGAGGTGAGAGATAATAGGATTAAATAGACATCCTGTATTTTTTTTTTTTTTTTTTTTTGTACTTGTGGTCATGTGATGAGACCCGTTTGCTCCGTTTTTGGCCACAATCTGCCACAGATGCTTCCATTCACACTCTAGTTGTACTGTGCAGTCACTGTTTACCAATGAGCAACTATTCTGCTGCAGTCTGTGATGGAATTTTATTCCAAAAAGTTAGATTTTTGTGTGAAATTGCACCTGTCTCACCAGCCTAAACCAAAAAGTGAGATTTTGGTAAGAAAGTGACATGTCATAGATTCACATAAATCACATTAATGCTCTTATTTTTTGACCATATCCTTTTCAGCTAAATCCAAATACAAAACTGAAAAGTTTGTCTTAATTATGAAAGATCAGCATTTCTTTGTGTTTGTCAGTTGTGTGATTTGCTAACATCATACTGAATTATATTTGGAAGGTCATATCTTTTAAAAACAACAGCACACAACAACTCTCAGTGCATTTTTTAAACCACAGATGTATAAAGTTGCTTGTGGGGCTTTTTAAGGACACATTATAAATTCACTTCTTGCTGAGAGAGAGAGAAAGAGAGAGAGAGAGAGAGAGAGAGAGAGAGAGAGAGAGAGAGAGTTACTCATCAGTTTTCCATGCTCAGATGTTCCTCTGTATTTTCAGGATTTAGAAGTTCAAAAAACATATTTCTCTTGCAGGATCAGAATTTGGGCAACTGGCAAGTGAAGCGACAGGTGGGATCTGGTGCAGCCATTACCTTTAAGTTCCCCTCTAAATTCACCTTGAAGGCAGGACAGAGGGTCACGGTAAGCACCTGGAATCTGCAGGATTTTAAATTAGCACAGTAAGGAACATAGTAATAGATCCTCTTCTCCTCATTTGTTGCAAAGATCTGGGCCTCCATTGCTGGCGGAGCCCACAGTCCCCCTTCTGATCTGGTGTGGAAGAGTCAGCCCTCCTGGGGCACCGGTGACCTGTTCCAGACCACCCTGATCAATGCCAATGGAGAGGTTACTTTCATTTATTAAACAGCCAGTGCAATGTATTCTGTTATGCACATAACTATGGTGCATGGAAACCAAATGAAGCCTAAATACTGTATCTTCATGGAGTGACAGTGTAGCTTCACAGGATTGTCTACTGAAATAAACGTCTGCTTCTCTTTTGTTGCAGGAAATGGCAATGAGGAAAGTCACCCGCACACAATTTGAAGAAGAGGACGAAGACATGGTAAAATACATTATAAGAAAATCATAAGATGCGATGTGATGTTACTAATCCTTGTGGCCTAATCAAGGATTAACATACAAATTTAATTCTGAGTTTGATAGAGTGAGTTAAAAACAAAATCAAAAACGCAAACTATTGCTGTGAGAAATGTACGGCACTACCGTATAATGTGCAACACAACATATTGACTATCAGTGAGTTCAGCTTCAAAATATTGCTACGTGACTGTTTTCAAAACCCTGATTAGAAAGTATAGAGAGCAAAAGAGGGCAGATATGTGAGAGGTAACTGATGTTTTATGTCAAGAAGAATTGTGTTATAGATTTGACTGAGCAGCGAGCAGCTTTCGCCTAAAAGAAATTCACTGCAGGGCTACAAATCAAACACTAGTTGGCACTGAGAGATTTTCCATGAGCCTTCATTAAAAAATGCAAATAGAACAAGAAGTAATTCTCTGTCTGTGACCTCCAGGTGGCTCACAGTACCTGTGGGGACAGTGAGTACAACCTTCGGAGTCGGACGGTGGTGTGCGGCTCCTGTGGGCTTCCTTCAGACAAATCCAGTAACTGCTCTGTGTCCTCGGCTTCCCGCTCCTTCCGCAGTGGAGGCATCTCTGAAGGTTTACTCCCACAATCCTATGTGTTCAGCAGCAGCACACCATGCAAGGTGGGCACTAAAGCGCGCGCACACACACACACACAGGGTATACATACTGCATATAACTGGATGAGGGCAGTACGTTTGTTTTGTTTGTTCGATTTATTTATTTATTTATTTTTTGTCAGCTGCTGCTCCTAAAAGCTGATAGAGGTTATATATTAAAAATGATGCTTACTGACATTTTACTGAGTGTTTAATTGACAGCAATCTTTTCCACCACTAGATTGCAAATAATTAAAACATCTGTGACCTACTGGGTCACAGCAAGTTTTCAAATTTCCATAAAAACCACTAGGAAAATTATAATTTGTATATGACAACAATAAAAATATTGTAATTCCGATGAAGATTTTCTGACACAAAAAGGTTGCTTTGTCTGTAGGCTACCAAAAATTAAAAAATTAGTGCAGCCACAGATTTTCTAATTTTTAATTTTCCATTTCATATAATGGGTAAAATTCAGCACCTAGTATACCTAAAATAAAATGGATAAAGTTTGTTTTTTGTTTTCTGAAATTGTCTGTGTCTTATCTTGGAACAAAACTATTCGACCGTAAAGACTACATTTGGTTTTCGTGACTCTAACTTTGTTCACCTTTTCTCTCAGAGTGGAGCCAGAATGGAAAGTTGTCCAATCATGTGAATCCGTGGATCCACGTTGGAACTCATTCACATACTTTTGAATAATTTTCAAGATATAGTATGGAATAAAATATTACACTGCTTTTTTTTTATAGTGTATATAAGCATGCTTATTCATTATTTTCTTCAATTTTAAATGATAATCAAGATGCTCATTTTTTACTTGTTTTTTTACCTTTGGTGATGGTAATCCCACCATCCTTTCATCACTCAGTGAGAGATCGCCTCACTGTGAAACTTTGACATCTATAATCCACTGAGAGTGGATTGTAGTTTTTTCCTCTAAAAATTGTTTGCTATAAAATAGAGGAAAAAAAAGTGATATCTGTGGTATATAATACTGTGGCTGGTTTATAAGATATTTAGTTGTGCTACGGTATTCATATTACAATTAAATTATTTTTTTTTATGCTTCACTGAATCACTTGGGTTAAATAAAGTAAATAGACCCAAACCTTACTGCAAGGCAAAAAAAAGAAAAAAAAGAAAAAATAAAAATAAAAAACATAAATTGTATATTTTTGCTGGTATCAATAAACTTGGCTCATATTTTTTAGAAGTCTGTCTCATTTGTCTTGTTCAGTAATAATAATTTTAAAAAGAGGTAATCTGATTACTAAATTATTTACAGCAGTGGTTCTCAAATTTTAGGATATGTACCACTGGCAGTACTTGAAGTGCCCCATGTTGGTAGCCATATGACTCTGGAGATGTCTGCAGAAAATCAAAACAACTAAAATCAATGGAAATTCTATTGCGGCAAATTTTTCACGAATAAGTTAAGAACACCTTATTTGCTCTGTTCTACCATTGCATAGAACAGAAAGTGTGAACAGGTAAAAATATAAACAGAACAAGAGTATAAAATCCCAAAACACCAAAGCCATTTGAAACTAAAGAAATTTTACTGTTAAACAATACAACAAAAGACAAAGATCTGTATTGTGTTTGTTTCACATTAGACAATATAGCGTTAATAATGAGATTACACTCCAGTGTATTTATTAATTTCCGTGTTACAGCTAAACACCGGCACCTGGACTTTTATTTTGAAATCAATGCTTTTATTTTTTGAAACCAGGAAGTGAGTGGCAATAACATTGGGCCGTAGATGCTGTGCTAGTTGCTTGCACGAAATCGCCTTACAAGTACGTTATTTTCTGTAAGTTTTATGTTTGTATTATTTATGAGAGCAAACGTGCATTTAAAGCTTGTTTTCAAGCACCTTGCTAACTTTTGGTGAGTGTTATTAATCTTTTGTCTCGGTCAGAGTGTTTGTTAACGTTAGCTTAGCTTAAAAAAGAACTGTAGATTGGATTGAACTTCATGGATCCAGTTGGGTTTGGCTTTGGGATTACTTTTATCTTATTTAAACATCAAAGCGTCTTGTAATTTCTTTAATTAACAGCGTTGCTATTTGTCATATCTACAATGAGTGTGTTAATTTATGTGTTTATTGCTAGTGCTACTGCACCTGTAATGAAAAGAGAATTAATTTAGTTCATTAACGTAGGGCTTGGTGAAAGAGGCAAAATAATTATCTCAATAAATGATTTCAGCTTTGATATGTAATGATATTTCTGGCTGCATGCAAAATCACTTAGTAAGTAGACAAATTGATGTTCATTCCACTGAGCTGCATGTTCCAAATTAGTGGTTCTCAAACTGTAAGATGTGTACCTCTGATGGTAGAAGCGCCCCTTTGTGTTATGCCAGGTTACTCTGCAAATTTCTGCAGGAAATTAAAGCAATATGGAATGTGTTGTTGTGGCAAATTATTCATAAATAAAATAAAATGGTTTTCATGAAGACATAATTTTTTTTTTGTTAATATTATGTTATTCTCCATGAGCATACTCATAGTTAGTAGCATCAGAAAACTGTAACATCTTTAGTTTGTGAGAGTTGTTGCATTAAAAGTCAGTTGAATTGGGAGTGCTTGATGTGATGGGAGTACTTCATTTCCTGGTAGATCTCTCATCTGCTCTGTTTCAGGAGTTTGGATCCATCTGGATGTTGAGCGTTCGGGCTCTGTTTGGGATCAGTTTCCTGGTGTCCTCTCGAGCTGCAGCAGTTTTCGCTCAGACAAGGACATGCCCACTGTCCACTGTAGCAAATAACCACAAGAAGGAGTGTTTCAGCAGCAGACCAGCCTCCACCATGGCACAGGCAATCAAATATCTTGGGTAAAGTTGTATTTTTCATTACCTGAGAGCTGTGGATTCTTATGGATATTTAAATACCAGAGAACTTAAAATGCATCTCCACGTTTCAGGTGTGATGTCACATTGCGTCATCAATCATTCTGTATATGCATTGTGTAAACTGTTTGTAGTGACGTGTAGTTGCTCCACAGGCAGGAGGAGGCCCAGCACATTGATGAGGAGCTCTTCAGCGAGTATGGCTTCAGCGTGGACCAGCTGATGGAGCTGGCTGGGCTCAGCTGTGCCACAGCCATCACCAGGGTACGACCAGGGTATTGAAATGAAAATGATTATCTTTTCCTAGCACACACACACACAAAAACACACAAGCGGATGATGTGGTAGTACCCTAAAAATTCAATTTCAGTGTAGTTCGATGAGTTATCAAATTCCCCCCACCCTCTCAAAAAATGATCTGACATCATTGTCAGCCTTCTGGGTTTCTGTTCGAACAAATATTGACCATATAGACTGTTGTGGAGATAATAACTAAAGTCTATGCTGGTGAAGGTTTGTGACCACTGTGGTGCATCTGGTAAGAATGCACAACTCCGATGACTTCTTTTCAGATTGTTTATTATAAATAAAGGTTGTGTGTGAATAAATGAGTGTGACTATAAGGTGACTGTGTGTTTGTGTTTAGGTGTGAGAAAGTGTATGTGTATGTGTATGTTGTGCTGAAACAGAGAGACAGAAACAGAAATAAGATACAGAGTGTTGCAATAAATTATAACATTAAACTGTCCGACCATTAATCTACAATGCAACAACTGCAATATAGTTTCTGTACTAACTAACTACTTCCAACTGAGAAATTAGTACAAGGACAAGTAACATAAAAAACGTTACCAATGACACAATGTAAGGTTACAGCTTAAACATACAGGCCAGCAGAAAGGTTAGGATGTCAGCTCTAACATTTGTGTTATAATAATACCAAACCTGTTGTTTTAGTGAATAAACTATTAAATAAGAAGTGAAAACTGAATAATAGAATACTCACTTGTAAATGAACGCACACTATTACAACTTAAAAGACAAAGTTTCACTATGTGCAGTCACTAAAATACCCCATCCTTGCTCTGCCGTTATGCCCATAATGGCCAGTAGGGGGCAGTTATATTTATAAGGCACTAACGGTGCCCGTTCTACTGAGCATGCGCGATCGGTCGGATCTGAATGTTGTCTGTAGTGGGGAGTGNGGGGGGGGGGGGGAGAGAGAGAACAAAAGAAAGAAAGCATGCAGTCCTTTGTTACATAGACCAAATGGCCAACTAATCAGGTTTCTTTAACAAATAGAACTGTGATATTCCTAGAAGAAAGAAAAAAAAAGAAAAGAAAAAAGAAATGCATTTATTGATGTTTCTTAACCATATTACTGTTTAAATTACAATAATCAGATTACTAGAGTGTATAGAAAAGCAGCGAGAAATGATTCCAGCAGTGCCTCAGAGAGCCTGTGTCCACTCTGTTTTTTTTGTGAGTTGTTCCTACTGAGCATAACATGTCTGGGTTGTGAGGGGAGTTCTGGGCATGGACAAGTTATCCAGTTTAATGAATTCTAAGCAGAAATCGAGGACCATCAGAGACTTTTCATAATTGCCTGTTAATTGCTGCTTATTGAGTTTATTCCTCAATAAGCATTTGCGGTGAGATGCCATTTAACTCGAAAATCATTTCCTGCTGTAAAGAAAATCAAATTTTCCTGCTGTAATAACAGTTGTGGTGCGGCATTGTATTGATCCGACGCTTCTTCTCTCCCACAGGCGTATCCACTTAGTTCTCTGATGAAGTCCAGACCTTCACTGCTGGTGATCTGTGGACCAGGTAACAACGGAGGTGATGGCCTGGTCTGTGCTAGACATCTTAAACTCTTTGTGAGTATCTCAACCTCTGCATGACAGTATCTCAGTACCAAAGAAACTAGATAAAGACACTTTACTGCAGGCTGGATTTATGCCCCTTCAGTTTATTTGACAAGAGTTTGACTTCAGCTGGTAAATTGGCTTGAATTAAGACCATCTGAGGTCAGTCAAGTGAATTCATGATGGTAATGCAGTGTGAAAGTATTGTTTTCTAATATTTTCTATTTCATTTCCTCACCTTTAGATTGCACCTTTGCTCAGGATTTTAGTGTGGATGTTTTTTTAATCATGCAATATAAGAAATTGACTTTCTCTAAGCGTGTTTTTCATTCTCCCAGAATGCCTAATTTTTCTTGGCCATCTCATAAGACATAGTTGCATTCATGCTGAAAATGTGTATTTTAAAATCTAAAAAGTGAAGAATATAGCCCCACACAGGGTACAAATCTTCATATTTATGTAATATTTTTACTCTTACGTGTCTTCTTGCAGGGGTACGAGCCCTCCATTCTGTACCCGAAGAGGCCGAACAAACTGCTGTTCCAGGGTCTGACCACCCAATGTGAGAAAATGGAGATCCCCTTCCTGACTGAGATGCCCGAGGTTTGACGTTTAATCAATTATTAAAAATCCCCATGTATATTGTATTCATGAATGTGTATGTGCTGTTATTTCAGTCTACAGCTCTGCTTTGCTGTTGGAGTGATAAGCCATAGATAAGATAGACCCTGTTGGGAAATTGCTGCAGCAAAGATTATATAATTGATAACATATAATCTGGATTAAGAGATGTACAGATTAAAACATGTTTGTTACAGCTAATATGATTTACAGCATGCAGCGCTGTGTATGCAAACAGTTTTTAGTAACATGGATAAAAATGTCTTCCCAGGCTAAGGTGATCGACGAGGCTTACAACCTGGTGATCGACGCCATCTTTGGCTTCAGCTTCAAAGGGGCCGTGAGGGAGCCTTTTGGATCCATCCTAAACGTGCTGAAGAAAACCACAGTGCCCATAGCGAGCATCGACATCCCCTCAGGTTAGCCCCTCACTTCACACAGCAACCCAAAACATGCAGAATGATAATTATTGTGTGGGGGGAGGGGTCACCTCCATCTGTATTTGATCTGTATATTTCAAAATCCAATACCTGAACTGGCTTGAAATCCAATGCATTTTTACATTCCCAAGTGGAAGAGACTTATTGATTTTAGTGACCCTTTGACCTTTCCTCCACCAACAGAACAGTCTTCCTGTAACCAACACATGACGTGAACTTCCTATACACATTCACTGTCCCTAGAGAGATCACCGTAAATGCGACTCCTGTTTTTAAAGGTTGGGACGTGGAGGACGGCAGCGCAGAAGGACTCCAGCCCGACATGCTCATCTCTCTCACTGCGCCCAAGAAATCAGCCCTGCTCTTCAGAGGACGCTACCACTTCCTGGGAGGCCGGTTTGTGCCGCCTGTCCTGGAGAGGAAGTACCAGCTGAACCTGCCTCAGTACCCCGACACTGACTGTGTGCTGCAACTGTAATAAAGCGTGGTTGGCGGGAAAACAGGAAGATATGAATCACTAAGCATAATCTTAAGCAGCGAGTCTGATGAGAGGTTTTGCTGTTTTCTTTAAATCTGGTTTGACGGGAGCGACTGACTTCATGGTGGTGGTATTAAATTATTTATTATATTAAATATCTTCAGTAAGATGTGAGTTATGGAGAAGGCTTGGGTGGTTCCGGAAATAATTAACACAGTGTGTGTGCGTGTTAGACACCAAAGCACAAGTGGATTTCTCTTGCCAATAATTTATTTCTCACACATGGAAGGATTAACAGGAGTATTGTCTGGTTGTTTTCTAAAAAGGAAAATAAAGAACATACATAAAAGTTCACTTCAGCTCTAATAAGGTAAATCACAGTTCATCATAATTAAAAAAATTACAACCAATTATATTATTGAAATAAATGATCCATTAATGTTAAATTAAAAGGAACAAACTTACATTACGCAGACAAACAACTGATGGAAAAGCTCCTGGCTTTCTGCTGGCAAAAGGAGTGTGAGTTTCTCAACTAGGCATTTAAAGCTATGCATTCACCTGCCAACTGATTCTCATTCAGTCTAATGGTGGCGACCTAATTGCTGCTGATCTGCCCTATAAGGATCTTTAACATATTATAAGGAGCTCCATTAGCTCTCTTGATGTAAAAGCACTTGCCACTATCAATTCAAAACATACTACTGGAGAAGCAAATATTAGAATTGAAATATAGTCCCAGGAGAAGGTGCTCTAGCTGATAAATTAAAAGGTGCCTTCTACAATCCTGTGTATTAGCAGGCAAAACATGACATTTTAAGGTGGGTGTATCACCTGAACATTTGATTTTGAAAGATTAGGAGATTTGGCAAAAATAACAAGAAAATTAAAAAACGGTTTTATGCTTTGGAAAATGATTGGTAATAACGAAGTGTGTATGTGGGTCGGGTTTATTAGTTTGTTAGGCTCAAATATGCAAAATCAGTATGGCTATCTAAAGCTTCTAAAATATTAAAATCAGTCAAATCAATGCAAAATTCCTGTAGATGTGTGTTAGTGACATCAAAACATGATCTCTTCATGTATTTTCTCGGTTTTTATTAGTACATCTTAACATCATTGAATGTACAACTAGCAAGACTAATTAAACTGGAAATACAGTATCATAGTCCATCACATTCTATATCATAAATACTTTCACTGTACGTGTTTTGTTTTTCTTTATTCATACATTAGGTGGTGATGACTTAGTAAAAAGCTTCTCTTTCACAATTAACTTCAAAAGAGTCAGACTCCTGTAGTACCACTTATATTTTATATAAATGTATTACTACATATACTTATAGAAATACTGTATGTACATTATGTTTTCAACAATGTGGCTCGTTGATGCATAATGATTTCTAACATGAGTGCAGAACATGCTGTTGCACACAGTTTTACTATATACAGTGCTGGTACCATGCGGTCTTTTAACGTCATATCCATGGGTGAATGGGGAAAAGGTCGTTGAGTACTGGAGAGGCTATTTTCAAGTTGTCTTCATGCAGTTCAAAAGGATGGAGAATGTTCTGTCCGTGGATGAAGCCTGAGGAGGAGGAGAAGAAAAAGCACATTATCAACTTTATGACATCTTTTAAAAACAAGAAACTGTGGTTTACTACATTCCAGTGCAATCTGAAAAACAACAGGAAATCAGAAAACATATCAAAAATTGTCGACCCGGGACTCAGTTTACCTGATATTCTTTGAAAAATATAATAATTACTTCCGCCAAGATATTGTGTTTCTGCCTATGTCCATTCCTTTGTTTAACTGTTAGCAGAATTATTCAAAAAGTTCTAAACAGATTTTGACAAAATTGAGTGTAAAAATGTTGGTGCCAATCCAGATCCTGATCAGGGAATTTTTAAAAAATGGTTCCTTATCATTGGGAGATACGGTATTTTTCAATATTTTTTGTCAATTTCTTTAAAAGTAATACACAACTCTCACTGAAAAAAACAGGCATATTTATCCCATGAAGGACAATTAGATGAATTTAAAAAACTGTTTCTTGTGACAAATACAGCAAATAATTAAATCTTAGTTGTCTGAGTTTACTCAAAACACACAATGGGAGAAACAAATATTAGAATATTTGAGTCTACCCACGACCCAGAACATCTGAGTCTACCCACTCGCAGCAAGAAGGTCGTGGGAAGGATTCAAGTCACATTTCATAACTTCACCACAGAAGTGTGGTGAATATAGTCCCAAAAGAAAACCTATGTCTATGGAAAAATTTAAACGACTGTGACTTCATAATTTTGCGTAACTATTAGCAGGTGAAACATTGATTTTTAAGGTGATTGTATCACTTGAATATTTGATTTTGAAAGATTAAGAGATTTTGCAAAATATCAGGAAAGCTGGTTTTATCTTTTGGGAAATGATTGTCAGTAACGTAACGTGTATGAAAATTGAATATATTAGGTTCAAACGTGCAAAATGGCTGGTATGGTCCTTTAACTGTTTTCAGAGAAGAAATGGGATTTTTATAAAGTATTTCATTGTGGAATGATGCTGTTACGTACTGTACCTGTGCTATTCTCCAACCTGCACCCCTGCACAGTTATCTTTACTCTCCGAGGCTATCGCTAAATACTCAGCATTTCTGGAAGGAAAAAGAAAAAAAAAAATCAGCCATTGTCAGAAATGTAAAACTTAAATGATAAAACAATGTAAAAAAGAAAAGAGATCTATCGCTATACGAGTCTATTCCTTTTGACTTACAGGAGGGAGGTTTTGGTTTTGGTTTTTACTAGGGAGGAGGATGACAAGAAGGGACAGACAAGATGAAAACATGACAAAATATGGACAGAGACAGCATGAGGTGTTAGATAAAGAGACACAAGTGGAAACACAGAAACAGTGGAAACAGTGACAATCTTATAAATAAATGGGTTCTAAGAGGACAAGTGAAGAGGGTAGGAACAAAAAGGAGGATTTGATAATGGAAACAGTTAAAACTATAGAGAAGTCAGTATTAGGGTAGTTAGACAGTATTCACGGGAAATCTACACTTGGTGCTGATTTATTACACTTGATGTGTCATTTTGAACACATCATTGTTTCTACTTTGAAGTCGTTTTTGACACAACATATATTAGTGTATGTTGTGCTGTAGAAGAACACATGCATGTTTTGCAAGTTTTGCAATGCACACATCCTTGTAAGAGCAAAAACCTTGTATCTCCAAAACTGCTATTCTATTTTCACTTTTTTTTTTTTTTTTTTTTACATCTATTTTTCAGTTTGCGTTTGCCAAAGTTACTGCAGAATTTTCTAAACACCACAGAATCCTACCAAATAGTTAAAAAACCAAAACTGGAGTTACCATACAAGGTTTTCGGTTACCGGATCCACATGTGCATGCATATATGTGTGATAAATATTTACGCTGCTTCTCGTAGTGCTTCTTCTCCGGCCGCTGCTATCTTTCTGTAGCAGTATATCATCTCTATGAGAAGCCAGACCTGGAGGCCGATGATGGACACGTACATCATGATCTCAGACACGATGGAAGCTGTTCCTCTGCTGGCTGCTCAGAGGGAGACAGGAAGTAACTCATCAAACAAACACCAACTACACAAGGTTCAGTTCACAAAGCACAAAAAACATCTAGCGTTTCTGCTCCATACACCCATTCATCAAGAAACGCAATCAAGAAATGATGGAGTTTTTTTTTTTTTTTTTNTTTTTTTTTTTTTTTTTTCAGAAATAATAAATTTGCAGATGACATCTCGTAACATTGTCTGGTAAAAGATGCAATCGATTGTTTTCCCCCCGATTATTCATTATTGAAGAGTTGTGGGATGATAAATGTCAATCACTGATCCTGTACTCACAGAGAACAGGAAAACTGCAGTATTTTATACCTCAAACAGTATGAGTTATCATCTTACGTTTACTCTGCTATAAACACGGTAATGTTTAGGAGAAGGACCTCCACTTCCACCTGCCTGGCCGCTGGCTCATGCGCCGTCTGTGGGATTTTTTGTATATGCAGATTTTGCAGTAGCTGAGCTGATGGGTGAGCAGCTGATTTATGCTGATTTGTTTGTACTTGCCGCCTCCTTTTGGCTAACGAGGGCTGCTGACTGCTGTGCTGATGGAACGTTGCTATTTATGCAGTGATGAAACATTACAAATGTTATTTGTCACGAGGCAAAGAAAGACACTGTGCTCTTAGCTTCGATGTGAAGGAAAGGCAGTTCAGCTTCCTAAAACCAAACAAGTTTGTTGTTGGAATTCCTGCTCAGCCACGTGAGAACTGCTTTTGCCAGCCATCTTGGAAAATAGTTTTAAAGGACCAAACTGACCATTTTGCATATTTGAGCTATAATATTGTCATACAGGTAATGTTACTGACAACTATTTCCCAAAGCATACTACTGGAATGGTGAATTTAAAAAACAAATTCCTGCCTTCCAGACCACCACTGGTTTCCAATTCATTCTGGTACGCTATTAAAATCAACTTGTGGATACTTGAAATATTCTTGGGATAGGTAATCCATCATTGTGAACAAGACATGTATTCAGGTTTTTTTTCGAAGTTACATAATTTTAGCGTTTAATTGCAATAAAAAAGTGCAAAGTGATGTGAAATGCTTCCTGTTGTCAGTTCTTCACTACAGCACTTGAATGCACCACTAGGAAGCATTTTCAGATCACTCTGTGCTTTTTATTGCGTTTAAATGCTAAAATTACTGTATGTAACTTAACAAAAAAACAAAACAAAAACCTGAATACACATCTTGTTCGCGATGATGGATTACCTATCCCAAGAACACTTCATGTGCAACAAGTTGATTTTAATAGTGTACCAGAATGACCTGAAACCAATGGTGGTCTGGAAGGTGGGAATTTTTTCTTTTAAATTCACTGTTCCAGTAGTATGATTTGGGAAATGATTGTCAGTAACGTGTATGAAAATTGAATATATTAGGCTCAAACATGCAAAGTGGTCAGTATGGTCCTTTAAGATGACTCAGAAGTTTCACGGTAATCGAGGACACAGTTTCTCTTTTTTTTTTCAGACTACAAGATGCTGATGCAACCTCACAAACCAGACAACAGACCTTGCTTGACTCACTGAGGTGTGAAAAACTCAGCTAGTATTTGCTTTGGACAGGCAGGATTTTCAAGTACACTGTATCATTGACAAGTGGATGTACTACTAAACTAACGTTATCTGACACGAGTGAAAAGTCACCACAATAGAGTCTAGCAAAACACACAGATGTGTGTGACACCAGGCTATGCTTTAACATTATTTGTAGGTCACATCACTGGACTGCTGGTGGAAGTGAAGTTTGGGCTACTGGCAGCTGAATGTGACCTTTGCCCTTTGCTGTTGTGACAATTTCATGGTAAATCAGATATGGAAAGGATTGGCTTTTGAAGAATTGATGTCACCTCACTAAATGTCTCAACTTTGTTACCCATGTGTTGCTTTTCTCTAGATGCTGAAAATACACAGATTGGAGCGACATAGTGATGGGTCCCGCCAGTCTAATTTTACCATAACTGCTGCCTTTCTCATTTTATGAAATCAGACTATATATCTGAAATAGATTTCAAAGATCTATCAAAAATGTACAACTTTTTAGCTGTCCAATTAATGAATATCCATCAAATGTTTTCTAAGAACATATAACACGGCTAATATCACTGTACCTTTAGCCACCACAGTGAGGTGGACAACCTTGCTGATAATTGTGCTGTACTCGTAAGTTTCGTAGTTGAGGACGCGGTTGAAGAAGCAGCGGTAGGTGCCCGAATCATTGAAAGTGACGTTGAGAAGGAATATCGATGCATCCTGGATGTCACGGCTGCTCTTACTCCCGTTCCAATCCACACGGTCATAAAATTGCTCGTTTTTAGTGGAGGGGCCTTCTTCATCGTAGCTGTATATCTATAACCACAGTGACACAAGAGTTACTCAAAATGAAAAGAGAAGAGCTTTGATTTTGTTTTTAAGCCATGCTCTGTGATGGGAAGGGAGGTTGGGTTTGGATGGCATGACAATTATGCATATTGGTGGTAGTCAGAAGAGCTTACCCCACAAAAAAAAAAAAAAAAAAAAAAAAAAAGACAATGTATGTGTTACTGTTTGCATTCACAGGCAGTAATTTATGATACCATAACTAATTTATAATATTTAGTATAATAGGGTTTGTTCCAAGTGGTCCCATGAAGAATCAACTCAGGGCAAAGAATTTCCCTTGAAATTCATCGCAAAATGTTCTAAAACCAAATGACCCAATCCTCAAAAAGTGGACATGATGTAATCATAGTTATATGATTAACGTTATCACAACATTTGTCAGAACAGGTATCTTTTTTATTTTGAAGTCCAAACTATTGTACTACACATACTGTATTTGCATCAGATAATTCTATACTGAAACATAGAGGATCAATCAGAAGGTCAACAGTAGTATGTCATTCTCTGTCCTGTCATCCCTGCAGCTCTAATGATCTGTGAGGGTTGAAAATGTTTTCTATTGATTCCATCTGAACCTCGCTGATCTCAGCACCGGGCGCTACCATGTGATTGAGGACTGTATGTGTGTATAACAATGTGTGTGTGTGTGTGTGTGTGTGTGTGTGTGTGTGTGTGTGAGTGAGTGAGTGAGACAGGAGAAAGACAGACAGGGTGTGCGGGTGTGAGTTAAAGGATGTTTTGTTTCTGAGGTTGCTTGCAAGACCAACCGTCCCTGAAAAATCACCTCACCCTACTATATGTTACTTGAGCTCCATTTTTTGCTGGCATCACACTAAAATCTAGGGCTACAACCAACAATTATTTTCATTATCAAATGTAGTTTCAATTAATTAACTAAATCCTTGATGTATAAAATGTTGAAAAATAGTGATAAATGCTTGTCCCCAGTCCACTGAACACTGTCTATTAATGAGTCTATTAATGAGTCATAGAGTGACAGAAGTGTTAATTTATTTAAAACAAGTGAAAATCTGTGCAGTGTTTTGTTTGAAATACTGACATTCATTTCTAGAAAATTCCTGAAACAAGTTACATGTACAGGTTGAAATAATTTCATTGCACTGATTTTTAACCTGATCATAAGACTTTTGGGACTCCATAATAAGCTAATGTTTGTAAATCATAAGTTTTTTTTTTTTTTTTTTTNTTTTTTTTTTTTTTTTTTTGAGTGAAATTGCAATAGTTAAAAACAAACAGGGATTCAATTTACAATTATATGGCACAGAAAACAAGCAAATCCTCCAACTGGAGAAGCTTGAACCAGCGAATATTTGGTACTTGTACTTGAAAACATACTATTAACATTTTTTGATTAATTTTCTCTCAATACACTAATGGATTAGCTGAGGATTTAGCAATATTCAAAGCACTTTGAATATTTTTACTCACATGAACAAAGTCAGCTTCTCCTTTGGCTCTGAAGTACCAGTCGATGGTGGCAGTACCCTCCACTTCACTCCTCCTCTTGCAGGAGATGCAACCCAGTTTGAATCCCTTTCCTGCCACCGCCTCTGTGTCAGAGTCCACCTCTGCACAGGCCCCATGACACTGGTACACTGATAACAAAAGAGATAAACACTCTTTATAATGGATATTCTTTGATTTTAATTATCCGGTTATGATACATCGAGGCTCCAAAGAATCTGTTTAACTCACCAAATAGGGAGCATAACAGGGAAAGGAGCAGCAGGCGTAATGCTTCCATGTCAGGAGATGTTCGTGGGACTGATTTACTGGATGAAGGGATCTCAAAAAGTACAATCTCTAACACCAGCTCTGGTGTGTTACAGTCCTAGTCTGGAGCTCAAAAAGTTTTTGCTCAGCACTTTAAATTACCCTTGTCACACACTTATAAACTGACCTTCTCCACGTTAGTAATAATCAAATGTATACTTATATGCTAGTAATATACAAATGTATAGTTGTGGTTTTTTTTTTTTTTTAAATCTTGCTACTAGAGTTTATGTACCGTTAAATTTTAAAAGTGAATGGACAGTAAAGTGCAAGCTAGAATTTTCTGTATACATCAAGCAGTTTATCAGTAGTCAAGCTAAACATGCATTGTAAAGTGCTAAATATGTCTATCTATATGCCTCACTTATACCACAAATTTGTTTTTTTTTTCTTTGGCTCAAGCCAGCAATAGTTTTGTATTGGTTACAAATTTTATTGCCACATTAACAGATTATTACTGCTTTGAGACAGCCCACAACTGATCTCTGCTAAATTAATACATTTAAGTGCTGGGCTTTTTGCTTTTAATTATCAAGCAGCAAATGAAACACTATAGATGTCTGTGAGTCACAGTGTTCCCCAGATCTGCACCCTGAGATTTGATTATCTTTTCCCTGAGGTCCTAATATCAAATGCTCTGAACAATCATTAGACCTGCTTGGGCCACATGCTCAACACAAACACTGGCTTCTCTCTCTCTCTCTCTCTCTCTCTCTCTCTCTCTTATTTTGGCAAATAACAGACAAAGGCAGGGTGCACAAGGTTGTTTTATACTCTCATAGGTGTTTATATAATCTTCACGCCAGTATGAATGCAGCTACTTACTGAAATTCAACATTTACGCACATGCCACTGCATATATGGTTATTTGCATGCTCTAATAAAAACAAAAAATCAAATGGCTACTTTTCACAGGCTATACGCTACCGATATTTATTACAGGTAATCTAATTATGCTTAATCAAAGCCTACTGTCCTGAATGAGGCCTCCTCTCCTCTTCGGTAAAAATATAATCTGTCCTCTCCTGCGATGGCAGCTGGATGTGGATATATATATAATTTCACCTATCTAATGACCCCAGGCTCGTAGGCTCGACGTTTCAGCCGTGCTGGCATTGCAGATAAAACAACGTGAGCGTACAAAAGTACATAAACGTCTGGAATCAGCCAAAAATAAAAAATAAAATAAACGTGGATATATAAACGTCCTGTTCGCAGTTAGCGGAATATCCCTCTTTTCCCTACGCAGCAGCGGCACCTCTGGTCTTCGGTTCAGAGGCTGCAGATGCACTGCGGTAAAACCTCTCAGCAGCTCCTCAGGGTTTGGATGGATGTATCCGCTGCTTTAGCTTCTGTTCAGAAGACTCATTTATATAGCAGCTTCGTCAACCTGCAAACTGCTGCATTAGTCTCCCCTTGCCTGCAAAGAGTTTAGAGATTTAAAAAAAGAACTTTAACTGTTTTGGTACAAAGAGGTTTTGATGCACTAATATTAGCGAACTAGCCCTTTAATTTAACTCCAGAGGGGCGGGGCGATCTAATTCACGATGACATGTTTCTGTTGATAAAACCGTATTAATAATTCAGACGTGCTCATAGTGTGTAATAAACTTTTGTAAGACTACTGTATAACTGCCACAGTAACACTGTTGGTCTTGTGGCGAATATAAAGCAATTTAATGATTTCATCCAAATTTAACACCAAACACCCACCCACTGAGGATGCTAATGCTGTCAACTAGTTAGCATTAGCTGCGCCTACGGCAAGCTGGATGCTTAGCCTTTGCTAGCTTTCTTTTTTTTTTACGCAAACGAAGCGATGGCCTGTCGTATACGGTATTCGTGAATAATAAGCTTGTATTGAAAACAGTCAGTGACATTGTTGCAAATTACAGTAAGCACTTGGCATACAACCATAACAAAGGTAAAGTAACTACGCTATCAGCTTGCTAGCTAACGCTATGACTTGTAGAAGTGCGTAGGTTTGTGTTAGCCAGAGGGTTAAAGTATGCTAATGTTAGCTAGAGTGTAATGCTAGCTACTAGGGTAGTATGCTAGGCAGCTTACTCACCGCTAAGAACCTTCGAGTTATGGATTAAAACGGTCACACAAAGACACAGCAGTGATTATGTAGAAAGGCAGCCAAAGTCAGATATATTTTATAATGCTTACAGTTTATGACAGGCCGTGTTTATGAGTGATGCTTAAGAAAGCTAACATTATGCATGGATAGTAGCTTCAGGTGGAAGCTGGCCATCTGATTCGCATGGAAAGTAAAGTTTTTTAGCAGTCTGTACATTGCAAATAGGACACAGCTGTCATCAGCACATTTTAAACAAGAGGTAATTTGCAAAAGACAATGTTTTAAAATGATCTGTCCTTATAATGCACTTTGCAACGATTTGTTCTGCAGTTTGGAGTGATCATGGATCAGGCCTGCAGTGCCCCTGCTGCTCCAGCTGGTGTGACTGTCCAGGTGTGTTTCCCCGGTGCCCGTGCTGCTGTTTTGGATAACCTTAACCGGCAGCGTGAGGAGGGCAGGTTGTGCGACCTCTCCATCCAGGTGCAAGGTCAAGTGTTCAGGGCTCACCGCTGTGTACTTGCTGCATCCTCACCATATTTCCATGACCAGGTATGCCATTATATACATATTATATACCAATGTGTTGCACACCCATATGATCTTTTTATTGTGATAAGGTATTGCTGTTTTGCACCAGTTTATACTGTATCACTCATACCACATTCTGTCCAAATGCTCAAAACTCAATAAATGTCTTTGTTCTCATCCCTCAATAGGTGCTACTGAAGAACGTTACAACTGTTTCCTTGCCCTCAGTTATGGACCCAGTGGCCTTTGAGAGTGTCCTGAGTTCTGCTTACACTGGCCAGCTGAGTATTGTGCATGATGACATTGTTAACTACGTCACCGTGGCCAGTTTCCTCCAGATGTGGCACATTGTGGATAAGTGCACTGAGATCCTGAAGAGGCCCCGGCCACCACCAGATGTCATCCCTGGAGAGGCTGCTGCAACTCACCCCGGGACTGCTTCTCGACAGCAATCCCCAAGCAGCACTGATTGCTTATATTTAGAGAGGGAAGGAAAAAGGAAGGAAAGGAGGCCTGATGCCCTTCCTCCCTTGGCTACCTGGAGAAGACCTCAGCAATTCCCTAGATGGGGGCGTCTAAGACCCTCATCAGCCCAGAACTTAGCCGACTCTCAACTAGACACCCTCCCTGGCTATGGGGAGAGTGATAACTCCAGCTGTGAAGAGGCATGGGTATCCAGCCATCCCAAAGCTAATCACTTTGGTCATGATGGAACTGGTCACAATAGCAGGCACCATGGGGGGTTTCCTGGTGGTGAGGGATTAAAGCACAAAGTCAAATTTCAACAGCGGGGTGCACCTGCAAGTACTGATAGACCACTTGATAGGAATAAAGAGAGTGGGAACAGTGATGAGATCCTTGAGAAGAGGAAAAATGAGAAGCGAGAGATTGAGGCAGATGAAGGAGTAGGAGAACAGGCAGTGGAAAAGAAAGAAGGAGTTGCATCAGTGGGATGCTCTGGTAAGATTTTAAAGCCTCATTTCACTTTAACAATCTAAAAATATATCTACAAGTGATCAGATAGTTTGCAGTACTGCTTAACAAGAGACATGCCATGCAAAGAAAGCAAAGATCAGAAATCTGAAAAAGTTATTGAATTATCCACAATGTAACTGGCAATAAATTGTATGGATCCCATATAGCTGCAAGAACCACTCACTTCTAACCAGAAGGTCAACCAATAAATAAGCCCAGTCCAATCCAGAAAGCCAGAATGTCTAATGAGTCATACTATAGTTAAATTAGGGCAAATCAACAAGAGAAAGGAGAATATCATACACTGATATTGTTTAATAGTTTTCGTTCAAGCTACAATCTGTGATCTGAATCTAAAGGGTTGCCCCGCCATCAAAAATCAAAACATAAGAGTTGAATCTATCAGTCACAGATTGACAAATCATTTAATACACTAAAGACCAACATGTGACAAAAATGCTTTTTTTTTTTTCTGTCGTTATAACAAAATTTACATTGTCAAAAAATTCTGTATCAGGACTTTAAATTTGTCATTACCAAAGCAAATGTAGATTTGAGATATTGTCCTCCTGAGTTTGTGTTTTTATTTTCTCCAACAGATTTCCCAGGCGAAAACGAGAATGAGCAGGTCAGACAAGCCACAGGGAAAATTAGCGGCGAGATGATGAAAGAAAAAGTGCAGAGAGATTCGAGAGGAAGTGGCCCCTCCTCAGACATGCTTTACGCTTGTCCAACAGTTGAAGGAGTTCCTGGGACTTCCTGTTCAGCTTCAGGCCGACTGCAATGGCAGGCAGGTCCCTGGACTCATCAAGAGCAGAAGCCACCGGAAGGAGAGGGCGGAAGCTGCAGTAAAGACGATGACGAAGATGAGGAGGAGGATGTGGACTTGGAATGCATCACAGAGGGAACTTTTGGCAGAGACACCTATGATGAAATTGAAGACGGCACGGGACAGGTTTCCCAGAGGCCTTTAGTGTCTGCGTCTCCCGACTTCACGATGGCAGGCTCGGAGGTGAACTGGCCTTCCACCAGTGCAGGACAGGGTGGCTCACTGACCCCCACCTCCAGCCGCCACTTATCCCCATCTTCTGCTGCATTTCCACCCTCCTCTTCACCTCCAACCCCATCTTCGTCCTCCTCAGTCTCCCTTGCCGGGACCCCATACTCAGGCAAAGTTCACTTCTGCCACTGTGGCAAAGCCTTTACTCTAAAGAGCATGCGGGACCGCCATGTGAAGATGCAACACCTCAATCTGCGGCCCTTCGGCTGCCCCGTTTGTACAAAGTCCTTCAAGATGAAGCACCATCTGGCCAAGCACCTGAAGACCCACGGAGGGCTGCGACCCTACGAGTGCAGCCTGTGTGGGAAGAAAGTAATTTGGAGGGACACTTTCCTGAAGCATCAGGCCCGATGCCAAAAACTTGCCTCCAGCTCCTCGGCTAACAGCACAAGCACAGCAGCAGCAGACATGGATGACGGCTACAGTTACGGCTTTGATGAAGGGGAGGGTTTTCTCGCTGCAGGCGGACAGGTGAAAGTTGAGGAGGTGGACTTTCATGGGGAGCTGGAGGATGGGATGGGTGGGCTGTTGGGGAACGTGTCTGGGATTGTGGCTGAGCTCAGAACTCAGTCACAAAATTTGGGTAGCCACGTTTTTAAGGAGGAGGCCAGCGACAGCTTTAGCTGAAATGGATCGCACATCAGCACTTAAATTGTATGAACATAGAAGGATGTAGACATGAGGAGGCTCATGAATATGTCCATGTACCACAAATCAATCGAGTTCTTTGAGCAAAGAGACAAGTTCTAACTAGTTTTCTTTTACTTGGTTTATGAGCGTTTTTATTCTATGGGTAGTTAAAAAACAGTAATCGGGTACTTTATGTGACCCTTTTTTTAATAGTGTAATATTTAGAGGTGCTGTTGACTGCGTTCGTTGTGAGCAGTGTGTTGTGATTGTGCTTCTCAAGCCTTGTTCTTGCATTTTGCACTTAAATTATTTAAAGATACCATTCACCAGCATTAGAAAATCAAAAACATTGTGAAAATGGTTCAGTGTCAGTGATGTGTCCGTGTAGAAAGAGAGGAATATAGATATTCTAATAAAAGCAGTTGTGAACTGTCTTTGTGAAAACAGTGCGATTCAGATTCTGTGCAGCGCTTTTGTGGAACACAAGAGGTCTCTGTTGCTCAACACTGCAGTATCCATGTCCATATTTCCAACTGATTCATCTCTACAACATGTCATTGATGTGTTTGAAGAAAATGTCATGCATCAATTTTAAATGTCGGCCTTTAATGTGTTCAGTTGCATTAAAGGGAAGGGAACCCTACAGATTTCCACTTCAATGGCAAACATGAGCATGTACCGTAAAAATCAAAGGGCAACTCTATAGAAATGCACAATAAGGAACAAAGGTGCTAGTGGGGATATGCATTTAAATGAGGACATATTAATGGGACTTAGACAGCAAATTGCGTTTAATAAAGAATAAAGTGATGTGGGTTGAAATGATGCTTAAATAATGTTGAAATTTTGTATTTGGGGTTAAAGGGTTATCTTCTTATTTTTTCATTTTAAAGCTTTAATGCACCATTTTCAATCTTCCAGTTATTTTTTTAATGTGCAGGAACACAATCTGATTAAATGTGAAAGACCTGTAAAAGTGCAAATGAAGCCTGTTATATTTAACACGTCAAGAAGAGAAATCCCAGGAACATTTTCAGAGAAGTTAATTGCTAATTATGGTTTTAGGGGTATTCCTTGAAAAATTCTACCTCAGCATTACTTCTAATGATGTGAACATTGTTTCAATCCTCTAAGTATTGACAGGGGAATCTAATGACGCTACTTGTTATTCACATTAATGTAGGGCAAAAATGTACATCTGAAGGTCTTATTTCATAAGTCTGTAGAAGGCTTTGATTTTGGCATTATGTAGAGATAGATGATTGGCCCTCAGGATATTTCTTGACCTAAAATCATTCCATTAAATAATTATTTCTCAAAAAATAAATTTTGACATGTTTTAGGATATGGAACATTTGGTCCCTACAGTAACTATTTATAGATATCCACATATATAAACTTAGAGCCTTGTCTGGGATTGAAAACAATGGTGGAAAGGTGGAGTTGCCCTATGCTCCTCTGAAGGTTAGGTTACAG
Source organism: Lucifuga dentata (assembly GCA_014773175.1). Classification (NCBI taxonomy): domain Eukaryota; kingdom Metazoa; phylum Chordata; class Actinopteri; order Ophidiiformes; family Bythitidae; genus Lucifuga; species Lucifuga dentata. The sequence goes on along the minus strand of VXCM01000066.1, from coordinate 176,184 downwards.
GCATAACTTCATATGTAATGTAATGTAAACATCAAATTCCTAATGTTACCTTCAGTGGTGTCACTAGGAATTTTGAATCCCTTGAAAAGCTGGATATTTCCATCTAGCTGTGAGCCCCCATAATCATTTAAAGGATTATACAACTGATTTTGCATATTTGAGCCTAATATATTAAATTTTCATGCACAAAGTTATTGACAATCATTTCCTAAAGCATAGTACTGGAAAGGTGAGTAAAAAAAAAAAAAAATGTTTTTCCCGCTTTCCAGACCGCCATTGGTTTCAGTTTATTCTATTACACCATTAAAATCAACTTGTTGATACTTGAAACGTTCTTGGGATAGGTAATCCATCATCATGAACAACACGTATATTCAGGTTTTTTCAAAGTTTAAACTCAATAAAAAGCGTGGAGTGAATGTATGTCTCCACTGGGGAATGGAGTCCCACAAGACCTGCGTTTATTGAAAAATTTTAATGACCGTGATTTCATAAAGCTGCTATTAGCAGGCGAAACATTGATTTTTAAGGTGTGTGTATCGCTTGAATATTTGATTTTGAAAGAGATTTTGCAAAATATAAGGAAAGCTGAAATACAGTTTTATCCTTTGGGAAATGTTTGTCAGTATATGAACTGATGTGTATGAAAATTGAATATATTAGGCTCAAACATGCAAAATAGATGGTATGGTCCTTTAAGGCTTCCCCTGTCTAATGCTTCCCCAATTTCCATTCTAAGCTTTAACTTTAGTTTGATCACTGTGATGTTATGACTGGGTTCTTGTAATGAGAATTGAAACTTGAGAAACATAAATGTTTACACTGCATTCACTAAAATTTGCTTTTGAAAGTCTGCAAAATGTTGAAAGTGAAAATGTGACGATGGTAAAACAGGACTGCCCGTAAATACAGTATATAACATAATTTTGTCAGATTAAAAAAAAATGAGTAACTCCACTCAGAGAAGACAGTGATGTTTATTTCAAGTTAGGCTGAATGTTAACAGAATTTTACAGTATGAGTTCCTGTAGCACCACCACACATAAACAGCTTCAGAAAAAAGATATCTTTACAGTTGCTTTGTGTACCGAGTTACAATGAACATAAACATCACAGCCCATGTACAAACGAGAGGCAAAATTAATGACCCACCAAATAAAATAGACAAATTCTGTGAGAGAAATTTTAAATTAACATGTTGACTTTCAGCACTAAACTCGAGATTCCATCCTGTTTCTTCCACTTAAACCTTTAAACAACTTACCGTCTGGCCATCGCATAATAGAAACCTTCTGTTTGTCACCCTTTAAAATAAATGTGAATGGCATTAAATCTTTAAACTATAAGTTTCAATAAATGAGATAGATGCAACAGCAACAACAGACAGTTACATAACAGTGCATTTATAAAGGGCATTTTATTCTGTTTACTTGATAGGCTGTACATTTGGATTAATCACACTCAAGAATAAACAAAAACTGTTATGTGAAACAAGATTAGAGTTCATAAAACCCATATAGAGGTTTCCAGATGTATTTTTAAATGCATTTCTTTACATACTTTTCACTCACGTACAACAAGAGCAATAGCCACAAACGTCTAGATTTCACAACACAAAGATTTATTTGGTGTGTGAGTTTTTTTTTTTTTTTTTTTTTTGTCCAGGAAGCAGTGAGACATACAGTATAAAGCATCACTCATGTACAAAATGTAGAGGACAGGAGACAAATAGAGAAACAAACACCTGCCAAGAACAAACCTCGGACAGCAAACATTAGCACCATCAGACCAAGATACTCAACTGGGAGATTTTTACAGGATATTTTTGTAATAACATCACCTTAATCAGCTTAATAATCACCTTAATCAAAAAGCCTTAATCAGCTAAATAACGACCAAGAGAAGATCTCAGAAGTAGGATTAAAAAGATCACCTAAATCCCTGCAGACTGGATATTACTGAACCAATGTTGTGTCACTGTCTTAAGATATAGGAGATTTTTATTAGTTGGTTAACATTTCTTGAGGTTGTGAGTCCGCCGCGTGCAGATCTGTTTGTCCTCCATCTTGTCCCATCAGTACTGGATCTGTGGTTTGGTCCTCGGCAGAGAGTTTAGAAGATGGTGCTCCAGCGTTTGGGGGGTGGACGGGACTTGGTTTCTCCCTGGCAAGAGATTAAACAAAAAAAAAAGAAGGATAATGTGAGTTTTAAAAAATATCACTCCAGCAATCTGGAACGATGTGGTTTTCAGTAAAAACTGTGTTGCACATTCAAGTTCACGTTTGTTGTAAATGAATTGATGTGTGATTGTCTTAACTTCACATCGATTAGGATCAGGAGATCGTCCATACTGGAAATGAACTCTCAAGGTTGAGGTAGATAGTGCAACAAAAACAATACCTGATCGATAAATGTGAATATGAGCAATTCAAGTAGAGTTTACATGTGTACAATGTGTAAATGTTGCCCATAAGCTTGTTAGTTTATTAGGTACCGCTTCCTAATAAGACATACTTTTTTGTATTTTGCTTGTTTCTAAGTTTCTAAGTTGTAAGCAATGGCTTTCTAATCATTAATAGCTAATTTACTAATACTTTTCAACTCAGTAATAAGACATTTATAAGAAGATTTACATTGAAACGTTGTGGAAGCTTCCTTTGGCTGCGGCATAGAGGTCCAAGTATACTTCATACGAAGTAAAACTTTCAGGGCACAAAGACGTCTTGCAAGGCTCAACGTGTCTCAACGTCATATTTTTAGAATAAACTGAAAGTCTCCATCCTTCCTACTCTGATTTAGATGAAGATCAGAGCATCTCCTCCTCTAAATTATTTGCCTTCTTTAATCATGAAATGAACTACAGCAAGCTCTCTCCATTGTTATTGTAAGCCTCCTTCACTGCCACCTTGACCCATGGCTCCCCTACATTACATAAAGGAACCCCATAAAAAGAACTCCATTTCTTAAGGACTACAATAGACTAGGACATGTTCATCTTGTTGTTGTGTCATATACCTGTTGAAGTATACAGTGCCCTCCACAAATATTGGAAACCTTGGTAAGTAAGACCATAATGGGCCATGAAAAAATGTCTTTGTGTTTATCCTCTTGATCTTTCATTCAAAATATTAACAAAAATATAATTAAATTTAACTAAAATAAAATAACAAAGGAAAAAACAAATTCTTATAAAAAAAATAATTGTTTCAATCGGCATGGAAGAAGATGCGTGTCTATATTGACCCCACGCATGACGAGGAACAGAACATCTCCTTCACACACAGTGAGGAGGATGGCTCAACTGGAGAACTGCAGACATTAACTGGGTCTTGCGGTCAAAAAGTCTCCAAACCTACGATCAGACACCAACAGAAGGATTGAGAAAAACATTTGTTTCACGACCATACCATTGCATGTTTGAGCCCAATATATACAGTACACCCGTATACATGTTATGTTACTCACAACCATTTCCATTCAACCATCAAAACATAATACTGGAGTGGTAAATACTACATTTGTATTTTGCTACCGTCCAAACTGCCATTATTTTCAATTCATTCCAGTATGCTATAAAAATAAACTTGTAGAGACCTGAAACATGCTTGAGATAAGTAATCCACCACAGCAAACACATCTATTATCATTTTTAATCAAAGTAACTCAATTTAACCGATTCAACATGGAGCTGCACAGAAGAAAATATATATCTCCACAAGGGAATATAGACCCAGGAGGATACGTGATGCAGAGACATTAAAAATGACCATCCTTTCTGCATTCGTTAGCAAGTGAAACATTGAATTTTAAAGTGGGTGTATCACCTGAACATTTGATTTTAAAAGATTAGTGGCTTTGGCAGGATAAGAAGAAAACTAAGATATGATTTTATGTTTTGGAAAATGGTTGTCAGGAATGTAACTTGTATGCAGGTAGTATTTATTGGACTTAAACATGCAAAATCGCCAGTATGATCCTTTAACTTGAGTGTTTTATCTCTTCTTATTCATCAAGGAAAATGAACGATTTGTTGAAAAATCCATTTATTAACAACTTTTTTAACATTTGCAACTGCAGACCTGATGGCTTATTATAATGTGGAAAAAACCCAAGAACTTTCCAAAGGGATTTTTTCCACAACTAAGGAACCTAAAAGTTCTTATGAATGGCTTATTGCTTATCTAGCATTAATGAGTTACTTATTAAGCAATAATAAAACCATTAATTACAACTAAAAAAAATAAAAAGTATTAAGTATGTCATTAGAAAGTGGTTCAGTTTTTTTTTTTATGATGATGACAGGCTGCTGTAGAAGCATGCTGGAACTACAGTATATAATTAATAGCAAAGAAGATGAAGGAAATGTATCCAAATGGAAATGGAAATCATTATAGTGCACACAGTGCTACTCACTGATCTCTGATGATAGCATCACTGTTGCATTCAGGCAAACACAGATAAGAAACAGCGCTCATGAGGTGCATTTTTAACAGAAGAAAAGAGGAATTTGAGGAAAGAAGGAGTCAAACGTCAGGTGAGCTCACCAGGTTGAAGATTCTGGACAGTGTGCTTTGGTCTCTGCGTCGTCTGACCGGCGACTTTGAGCTCTCAACACGTGGCGACGAGGCCTAGAAAAAAATGTTCTATAAGCACAGATGAAGAGGCTGGACCTGAATTCAGGACCTGAAACCACGTGGCTGCATGGTCCCCCCTATAACCTTTAGCCAGAAATTTAATTAATTTTATATTGACGATCCTTTTCTCATCAGAAAAAATGTGACTACAACAAAATGGCACAAAAAAGACTTGCAATAACAATTTTGGAGAAAATTATTGCTGTTGCTGGACAAAAAAACACATATCTACAAAATGATCACCTTTCAGAAATGAGGAAGAGACTGTCTGCTTAACAGTGGCCAAATGTTTGCACTTTTTTTTTTTTTNCTTTTTTTTTTTTTGGACATTTTAACCTCCATCCTCTATGATTGTATTTGGATTGACTAAGATGGCAATAAAAGTGAACCTGACTGAACTGAGATAAATTTAATTAGGTTTTATGAAATTATACAGACATTTTTAAAGGCCAAAGGACTGGCCTAATTTTTTTACTGCATATAATTTGAAGAAAAATTGCAGTTATATGGTTTCTCTGCAACAGCAGCAGTGCAATGCAAAAGAAAAAGAAACAGTCATCTCTGTTGCTGCCATCTGTTATTGAGAGTAACATGATTGAGACATGGAAGGAAGAAACATGTGCATGTGACAGGATCAGGTTCAGATAGCAGTGGCCTTTAGGGGAAAGAAAATGGATCACAAACATATGGTGTAGTCCACAATGATCTGTCTGACACAGCAGACTGTAATTGGTCGGTAAATCTGAAAACAGTCAGAAGTGGGATTTGTGAGTCATCTTTGGCACAGAGGGATAGAGGTGTTACAGAAAAGCAGAGGTGAGAGGAAGGAGAGGAGGAGTTTGATGCATGCCAAGAGGTCCTAAAGAGAAAATGTTTACCGGTTGTGGTTCATAAATAGTTGAGCGGTTTCAAAGTCATCCAGAAGCAGCGAGTCGCTCTGGATTGAAGCAAAGGGGGGGAAGGGGGGAAATCAACAATAATAAATTCACCAATAAGCTGAGAGCGATTTGTTTCATAGATGATCAGGGGAATTAATCAATCATTTTGATCAATCAGTGAATTAAAAGTGCTTTATGCTGGCACCCATCAGAGCACGATGTTGTAAGCTCTGTCTTTCAGCTAGTGTAGATGGCAGTGAAACAACACTTCTTTTCAAAAATCGCGATTCCATTTGCTCAGGTATAAAACATGCTTTTCTTCAAGGATGAAAACAGTGATGCAAAGAAAGAGAGAGAGAGAGAGACAGGAGTGAGTAAAGGTTAGGTAACAGAGGCAGACAAAGGACCCCAGTACATTACAGAGAGCCCAACAGACACAAATATGTGGGATCCTTGTACACACAGAACAGGCAGTGGTGGGGTTGTTCAATCTGAGAAGGAAGATTTCATGACATACCAAGCCCAAGACTTCTCTCCACTGGACATGAAAAGGAAACAGACAGTGCCATGATGAGATGACATGAGTTCAGAAGGAGCTGGCTGGAACATGCAGCCCCCTCTTTATACTGAAAATGTACTGTAGCTAACATATCTGACACTCCTCAAGTTAAAGCAAGGCTTTAGGTGGCAGGATTAGCAATGATGTGCAAAAAGCAAAAAGGTTGGTAAGCTATCATTTTTCAGTGGTTATTATCATAAAACAATCAAAAACCAGTGTTGGGAAAGTTACGGCCTTGAACTGAATTGAATTGAATTGAAATGAAATAGCACTTTCTGCGTCAATTTGCATTAAATTTGTTTTGCCACCAGTACTTGTAAATTCATCATAGTCAAAAATCATTCAACATTTAACATAAACCAACAAAAAATTTTACCAACCCACCCCCATAACATAGTTCCACCTAAAGATGAAATGCAACAAACATAACATAACACAACCTCAACAAGATTTCCTTAGAAACCATTAAAACATTACAAAAATTAATTAAACAAGTGGCCTTGCGAGGATGTGATGCTCATTATACACACAAAATCATTTACCACTAGTGTGGCTAAAATGTAGGGCAGAATTTGGCCTGAGGGTGTCGCCAGAGGAAAGACCATGCTGTTTATTAAATTAAAAGGGTTTATCATTTGTATGTTGGCTCCTTAAAAACATCTCAGGCTCAGCTTGTCAAGCCCAACCATCATTGTCTAATATGGTTCAATATTGTTAAGCTGTGTGCTAATTTGTTAGCCTCAGCTGTACACATGGTCCCTTCAAATGGTATCATGTTAGCGATTGTAGTTACACTTGAGTGACCTACAAACATGTTGCTCATAATTTTGTAAGTGGATATTTTCCAAAAGCTCAGAGTTAATGAGCTGTGATGAGCATTGACTTTGGAAGTTAAAAGTGGAAGGTTCATGCTAACATGCTAATATTTAGCATGTAGCATTTATCATGTTAGCATGATATGTTAGCATTAAGCTCAATGTGCAGTTGAGTATCTTATCTGGAAATAAAATAAAAGTTGTATAAGTAAAAATTTTGACCTGCTGCTGGCGCTAAATTAAATGTCAGTGGATCATAAAAGTCATTAGGATTCATTTTCTGGGGCAATGAGTGTTACTACCAAATATAATTGAAATCCCCAGATATTTGTTGAGATATTTCACTCTGGATCAAAGTGTTGGTCACAACTGATCAATGGACGAATATGTCACCAGCCCTAAAGCCATGCTGCTGTTAAAGCTGACCTAAGTAAATATGATGATATTGGCACGGGTATCATGTCTAAAAATGATCAGATGCTTGTCATTGTCACCCTGCAGATACGCCTCTGGAATGACTGACAAAAGAAATATAGTGAAAAATGAGACTCACCCTGGATTTAGGACGTGGTGAGGATACCTGAGAAACACCAAGCAACAACATCATTGTGACTGATTACACGGGATATGAAAATAGAATAACAAAAGCTGTTTTGAAACAAACAACATAAATAATTTGAGTTTTTGACTGAAATCTTCAAATCTTCCTTCATCTGTATGCAAAAGAGAGACTGGTGGAGTCAGTGGGGGAGTTAGAGTCGGTGGGGGAGCTGAGGAAAACAGTTTAGCATGCATAATTTGGTGGAAATTGGAGTTTATTCCATGTAAACTCATGTGATCTCCTCTCACCAGATTTAATAAAATAAAAGAAACTTACAATGCTCCTGAAGAAATGCATCACAGCATTTTCGTTGGTACGGCGCCGAGTGGAGGACTGCTGGGGTGAGGAGGCAAGATGACCCCGGAATGACCCCTGAAATCAACAGAGATCAAGTAACTGTATGCATTTACATAGGGAGGAATGCCAGAATGTTCCAAAACACTGCTTTGAAGTAAAATTATGATGAATGCTATTTATGTGCATAGACTAGAGGTTCTCAACATTTTAGCTTCACGCATGCCTCTGTGCTGTTGTGAAACTGAGTACAGTATTTTAGAAATATGAATGCAAATAGTTACTGACACCCACCAAGAGTGGATGGGACGAGTTGAGCTATGGTCAACAAAAAATCACCTCTCAAATTCTTCAAATAACATTCAAAGAGAATAATAATTACATAAAAATAACATGTTTATGAATTAAACCCATATTATTTCTGCAGATTTTATTTGTTTTGAGAAATTTCCAGAATCATCTGGTGCACGACCAGGGGGTGTTTCAAGTACCAGCGGTGGTACTTGCAACACAGTTTGAGAACTCCTGGCATAGAGGAATCGTATGACAGCGTATTAGGGCCATATAAGATGAAAAAAAAAAACTGAGGGGGCATTATTTCAAGTTTTTAAACTCACAAATTTGCAAATTTTAAAAGTCCATATGCTTATGATAATTCCATGATCCATATGGTAATTTGATGATTTTGCTCTAAAAGCATAAGTGTTTCTTTATTGCTAAATCCATTGGAAAAGTATAAATTAATAAGATCATGTACTCACAAGAAGCTCTCAAATTTGCCAGTTTAAAAACCCACAAATTTGCGAGTTTTTAAACTGGCAGATTTGTGAGTTTATAAACTTGCAAATTTTGAGTTTAAAAACTCAAAATTATGCCCCCCTTGTTTTTTTTTTTTTTTTTTTTTTTTTTTNAAAAAAAAAAAAAAAAAAAAAAAAAAATCCTCATATATGGAATAATTATGTGATACATGACGATACATGATGTGAAAGCTAAACAGCCATAACTGCATTTTGGAAATGATCTCAGTGCATTTAATATTTAATAATAATGTATGAAAGTTGACGGGTTAGGGTTTAGTGGCACACATGGAATACAGTTAAGAGCTAGATCTGGTAAAAATAGGTGACACCTCAGCTCAAGAGAACCAGTTATTCACAAGTCCATTCTCTTTGTGGGTGTCTGTGAATTATCACAGCTAAGCCAGCCTTTATTATAATTTCACACGCTCTGAGTTTTCTGACAGTTTCGTACTGTCTCTGAGGAAAGAAAAACACCTTGCTGACTTTGCTGACTATTAATACAGTATTGTTTATCATGCAAGGCAGAAAATTGCAACATATGAAGTAAAAGACGTAAACATAAAAAAATGTATTAAAATTTGTTGAATATATGATGTCTGAAATCTGAATGTGGCATCTCTTATGCTAGACTGGATCCCTCTCAGGAAACAGGCTTGGATTTAGAAGAAAGGAGTATAAGAGCAGCTCCTGTATGACTCTGAGGCTGTTGAATGGGTTCATCTCTCTACTGAGTATTGGATTCTGAATCTTGAAAGAGGTTTTGACATTTGTGTTATTGGATATATATATTAAGTGCGATCTTCATTTCTTAAGCCTGTTTTTCCTTCATACTGGAAGACTCAATATAGCATCACAGGCCAAAGGACAGGGAATAAATCAGCTGTATATTGTTTCTGAAAGGAGTTAGAAATCCCTGACATAGTTCAGATACAAATAATTTTGTAAAAGATCTGAACAGGCGACTACTTGGAGTTCAGAACATTTTAAGAAGGAACAATGCTATTGCTGCTGTATGCATTTGCAGTTTATCGGTAATGAAATAAATTTATGAATTGAGAGATAATCTATTTATAGAGTTTAATACAGCATCACAAATGACGGATCTGCATAAAATTCATTATTCACGAAAAATATATAGCTGATTCCAGTCTATCATCTAAATAACACAGTTCTAATAAGTTAAAATGTAAATACAGCTTACTTTTGAAATGTTTACATAGGAAATGTTTTCTCGGGACAAATATTTTTTTCATTGACATGCTGCTTAGCTGGTATTATGATTGAAAGTCAACCCAACATTGAGAAAATCCAGCTGAAAACTAAAGCAAATCTTACTTTGTTCTCATACAGTCCCAGTCGATTATTATTAAATGATATAAATTCCATGTACATACCTGCTTCATTGTAGAATTAATAATACAAAGGAAAAATAATTTTGAGCTTTTGTTTTACTCACACTGATTAGACAATACTATGAACGCCTACTTCCAAATGTTTGATGTAACATATAGTCAGAAAATATTTTAAACATATCTGAGATTTATGTATTTTACACAACAAAAATTTGTTAATTTCACTGATGCACAGAAACAGGCACAATATGCATGTGGGACATAGTTGTATAGTGGTAAAACAGTTAAATAATTTAATTATCCTTTTAATCCCTTGAACCTTGATTTTTGCCATAATTTTTTGCTTCAACAGCTTCTAAAGTTAGAAAAAAAATTTCACACACAAAAAAAGTATATATCACGTTTGTGTATCAGTTTGTTCCAAAATTTCATTGAAGCAATCTAATGCTTATACCAAACCAAAAATGCCATATTTGAATTGCAGATTTCCTCTGCATCATTTTGTATTGTTTTCTGAAAAATGCAGCTTGATTTATCAGGTATTTGTTAAAACTTGGAATTTGTGCTTGTCTAACAAAATGTCCCACAAAGTTGAAACAGTTAAATGTAGATGTGCAGATGCTCACCTTGCTTCTTTTCTTCTTATCTCCTCCAAAGAACATGCTAATCTGATCCATGAGTCCAGGATTCTTCTTTTTCCTCCCGAGCCCAAAGGTGCTCTGCCCTGAGGTGCTTGCTGTAGCCATGCTATTAGCTGTTGGTGAGGCTGGGTGGAGTTGACCACTTTGTATTTACTCAGTGAAGTATCCTCTTCCAAATCCAAAGCTCACAGTGCCAACACAAGTCTATGCTCCTTCAGAGTGGTTTGCAGCTCATCTGATGCTCAGGAGCCGTCTTTGAGGGTGTTGTCTCCCAGTCCCGGGGCACCATGGGACATGAGGAGGGTCAGGTGGGTTGTGGTTGCAGCAGCGGTGAGGTCCAAGCTCTGGCTTGGCTCCATCCATTCTTTGAAGTTTCAGTGTCTGTGTCAGTCACTGCCGCCCTCTGCAAGGGCCGGCCATTGTTCCTCTCCCCATCTGCCTCACCCCAGCCACAGGGACAACAAAGGTCATCTATGAGTCTGGACTCAGAGCCTGATGCAAAGCAACTCACAGCTCTGTGAAGCCTTTGTCCAAACAGCTCCAAGTATTTTCTTAATGGATTGTATTTAAATTGGATGTACAGTTACCCAGATTAACATATGGAGACGACTAGAGGAAAGAAAAGGCTTGTTGTGTGAAAGATGTCAAAGTGTTTGAACACGAGCCAAGAATATGTCAAGCGCAGTAATAAAATAAACTACAGCGACCTTGCATATTTGAATTTGTTGCATTTTTAGTGAAATTCAATTAAATCCATCTATCTGTGGTTATCACAGCATGTTCATGACTCAGGAACTTCAAAGGAAGCTGGATTTTGGAATTAGGTGTGAAGAAATTAAAGGACAACACTGGCGATTTAGCAAGTTTGAGCTCACATACATGTTACGTTACTGACATCAATTTCCCAAAAGCTACTACTGGAGTGGTAGAATTGTTTTTCCTGCCTTCCAGACTGCCACTGGTTTCAGTTCATTCCAGTATGTTATAAAAATCAACTTGTAGAGACCTGAAACATGCTTGAGATATGTAATCCACCACAGGGAAAACTACGTCTATTAAGTTTTTGTCAGAGTAACTTCATTTAATTGGTCCATCACAGAGCTGCATGGAAGACAATGTATGTCTCGACCAGGGAATATAGTCCCAGGAAAAGACGAAAATGACCATGCCTTCTACAATCGTGCGTAAGTATAGAAGGCGAACCATTGAATTTTAAGGTGTATCACCTGAACATTTGATTTTTAAAGATTAAGGAATCTGGAAAAATAAAAGGAAAACTAAAATACAGTTTTATGTTTTTAAAATTGGTTGTCAGTAACATAACAGTAACATATACAACTGCAGTTTGTATATATGGGGCACAATCGCAGGTATGGTCCTTTAATAAATAATTTTACTTCTGTTATGATTAATTCAGAGTTGGCTGCTTGAAGGCAAATATATAGATTCCAGTACCATTTTAATGTTGTGAACTCATGAGTGTATTTTGTTAAATTTCCCTCATAGTGAATCTTTGATGCTTCATTCAGAAATTTCCGATTATCAAGTTTGCTGTTGTGCCACATAAAGCACAGTCCTGATGTGTTGTTTCAGCCAGAGAGGCTGCAGTAGCCGTGAACAAAGCCAGATCTGTTGCAAGGTTAGTTGTGTTAGAAAACACCCATGCATCAGAATATTAATATTTTCAAACAGATGGCTTTTGTTATGGCTGCCTGTTATTTCCAGTCAGAAAGTAACTGATTTTAGTTTAAGTATGGACAAGTGTGACCAGAAAGTGATACTATTTTCATATCTCATAATATCATAAATGACCGCAGGTGTCATGTCAGAGGTAGATGTATAATTGCAATGCATCAGAAATAAGTGCATTATGTTTCTGATCAGCATAATAAAGATTATTAAACTCTGCCATGGAAAAAAAAAAAAANAAAAAAAAAAAAACAACCCTCCAAAACATGTTTCCCTAGAGACCTTATGGTCACACCCATGTCTTTAAAAAAAATAAAAAAATTCATCCTTTTGGGGAGATGCAGCTGATTTTACACATCAAGGTTGATTTATTGGTCTGGGGAAGCATGGGTTACGGTTAGGGTTGATTAAGTTCTTAAACGAATTTGATTAAGAATTAACATGTTTCAGGACTCAATCAAAAATGGATCACATGACAATCAAGCATGGAAGAATTTTCTTGAATCAAATGTAATTTTTTTTTTTCAAGATACTGTCACTCATTTCTAGAATATCCTGAACTAAGTTGATTTGTAGTGGAAACAGGTTGATATAATCTACCTGCACTGGCCAATTTTTTTTCACTTGTGAAGAAAATCTGACTTTTAGGACTCCGTAACAGACATAAAGGGCTTGCTCTAAACTTTTCAGATTGATCCAGTCTGGTCAGATATTAATGTATCAACCATCGAATTTGCTTTTCAGGATTATGTCTGGTCATCTCTTGCTGAAAAGTAGAATTACTAAAAGAAATTAATCAAAAGATTAATTTGAAAAGAGTACAACAATTCTATATTTTCAATCTCCCCCTATTCTACACACACCTGATTTGCTAAATCAAGGTGTTTAGCCAATCAAGATCTGGGAGGAATCAACTCTTGATCAAATGAACACACCTGGTTTAACTAATCGATGTGGGTAAAGCAGAGGGAGAGATGAGAAATATGCTCTGCTTTGCTTCTTGAGGATCAGAATCACTGATCAAGAACATGTTGTCACTGATAAAAATTATTCTGAATGTGACTGAAGTATTTATAAGAAGATCTTGGGACTTTCTTGAATTCCTGTTTATGCATGAAAAATGGCAGCACACTTTTAAAATGGAGGATGCACTAACATGGAGATATATTTCTTCATCCTGCCATGTACACAGCGCTCCATCTGTTCGGCCTATAGGGTTAGACCTCAGCGCAGCACCCACGGGCCTCACAGAGATTGGGTGCAGGAATGCGGGGAGTGGGCTGACCACACTGCTTGTGCCCTCGTGCCCAGAAGAGTCTTGGATTTGTTCCTGAGGCTGGAAGGTTGAGGCGGAGCTCAGGGCAAACAATAACAGCCATGGAAGAGAGATGTGGGACACAAACACGGGAGATATCCTCAAACCCCGGGAGGAATGCTGATATCTAGACCAAGACACCCACCCAGAGAGGCAGCTGAATATCTGCGACTTCAGTGAAGAACCCACCAGGGCCGGCCTCGAGGAAGAAAGCCCCCCTCTGTTTCATCACATGTGGGCAAAATCAACACAAAATACTGAGTTTGTTTCTATTAGTGCTTTTTTTTTTTTTTTTNGTTTTTTTTTTTTTTTTACTCATGGTGTAACTTCTGCAAGCATATTTTTAAAGATAAAAAATAAGTGTTTTTACTCGGATAGTACAACTAAGTACAGTGTTGTACTTTTGTACTTTACTTGAGTATTTCCATTTTACATTTCATTGTATTTGTCTGCTACAACTTCACTGTGTTTCAGAGGAAAATATTGTACTTTATACTCAACTGCTCTCATTTGATGACCACATTAGGCAGATAAACTTGTAGACTTGAGTATTCTGAGTTTGAGCTTGGTAGAGTTAATCTAACAAAAATAATGCTTCGTTCAACTTGCATAGAACTCAGAATTTCTAACTTCTGACTTAAAAAAGACAAATAAATTTTTTTTAAAAGCTCCTACTTGGAAAGTTGGGAAAGATTCAGCAACCCTATGTTTAATATTCACATCATTTCAACATGGCTGCTCACACCATAAAAAAGCAATTTCTCTATTTATAAATGAAGTTTTAGAAGTATTTTCTTAAACCAATTATCGTGCAGATACAATGACAAAGTTATAACACTGGAGATGCAGAAGTTGTTTTGAGAAGGTAAATTAGGAAGGTAAAACGTCAAAATGTAGCTTCTTTTGGTCCAACAGAGCAGACAAAACAAAGGTTTTCAGGATGCATCCATGTTGTCTCCCACTTTGTTTAGCTCAAACGCATGGTGGTCGTGAATGATGTAATTCCGACTTATGGCTTCCCAGTTCCCAGGTACAACGAACGCAGCATAATAAAGGAAAGTGTTTCCATGAATATAGTAAAAACATTTGTGAGTGAAACATTGGCTTTGCACATATGAAATTTGACAGTATTCTCAAGTTAAATAATGACAAAAATAAGGCTGGGCTTAAAGGACCATACCACCCTTTTTGCATGTTTGAGCCTAATATATTCAATTACATGTTACGTTACTGACAACCATTTCCCAAAGGATTTCAGCTTTCCTGATATTTTGCAAAATCTCTTAATCTTTCAAAATATTCAAGCCATACACCCACCTTAAAAATCGATGTTTTGCCTGCAAAATTATGAAGTCATAGTTGTTAAAATTTTTTCGATAAATGCAGGTCTTCTTTTGGGACTATATTCCCCGGTGGAGACATACATTCACTCCACACTTTTTGTTAAATGCTAAAATTACGAAACTTCAAAAAACCTGAATATATGTATTGATCATGATGATGGATTACCTATCCCATGAACGTTTCAAGTATCAACAAGTTGATTTTAATAGTGTACGTACCAGAATGAACTGAAACCAATGGCAGTCTGGAAGGTAGGAATTTTTTTTTTTTTTTTTTTTTNTGTTACATGTTTGAAAATTGAATATATTAGGCTCAAACATGCAAAATGGATGGTAGGGTCCTTTAATTACAGTTGGGTCAGTCAAAATTACTAATTTGACTGACCCAACTTATCATTGCACCAATATAGAAGAGAAATGGAAGTTCATTAGTGTTTATTCAGTTTATTCTATCAGGAAGATGCAGCAGGAAAACTGTAACATATATTTTTTTTAGATAAATTTGCTGCATCGCTGAAACATCTTGTTACATTCACTGACCATGTTCTCTGATTACTAAATATCAGTCATACTCTACATTTGCAAAAAAAAAAAAGAAAAAGAAAAAAGAAAAAACCAGATAGCTACAAGCTTCATGATCTGCTTTCACCCCCAGAGAGATGTTTTCATGCATGAGATATAAGCTCTGATAAAAAATGAACAAACAACAGCAACAACAGAAGATCAGACACTCCTGCATCAGTTTTTGTGGGTCTCAGCTTTTACTCAGCCCAGGAGAGTTTTTAGATGGAAACATTTGAGTAAATGTGATGAGTGGAAAATACGGCGAATGGCTTTAATCTCTGCTGCTGAATAGAACACAATAATCAAAGGATGTTACAAATCCCCGTGAGAAAATCAACGCTGTGTAATTTACAAAGGCATGAAGGCTGCGAGACAGAAGGATGAGCAAAGACTGACAGAGACAAGAGGATTAACGGCACAAATGTAATATGACTGGAATAAAGTGACAAAAACTTTGAAAACAAACCTGCTTTTACTGTTACATATTATACCTTATAGAAAAGAAAAGGCTCTGCACACTTGGCTCCAAAGCAAGTAAAAAACTTTATTGCCAAGCTTTTGGTCGTAGACCTTCTTCACGTCATAGATTCAACCACAAGCACCGGTATCTTATAATGGAGCAGAATGAATACAAATCTTCATTTAAGCTCTTACACATACCTAAAATTAACCATAGTTGTTTTATAATATTAGTTTTGACTACATACTGTTTTATCTTTGTTTATTTATCTGATCCTTACTTTTCTTTGGTTTGTATAGTCTAATAATGCATTGATTGATTGATTTATGCCTTGTTTTCAAAATATCATTTTACTTATAGATTGTATTACCACTTTTTTTGAGTTGGGTTGGGATAATAAATGGATGTTATATGGGAGAGATTGATGAAGGTCCAAAGTGAGGATGCTGAAGACACATTTTCTTTTGAGACCCCAAACATAAAAACAATTTACAGAAAAGCAAATTAAAGTACCTTAAAGTGATAGCAAAATGCAAAAATATTTATGATTGTTGCTGATTTCAAACTGACATGATGATAAATAAATAAATATATATATATATTTGAACATTTCACATAATTTAAACAGAAAATAGCCCCTAATTTGCAATTTGTTTTTTTAGATTCTTGCCAAATTTGACCTGTGAAACCCAGTTTTGCTCAAAAACATCCTGTGGTTGGATATGACTGAACTTCATGTGGCTACAAAGACTAAAAGTATCTAAAAGGAAAGTCATTAAATATCATCCGCCTGTATTTTTGTTTTTCAGAGCAAGTCAAAGAGACATTTTAAAATCATAAACCAACATTAAAAACTGTTTCCTCCTCCTGATCATTTATTTACGGCAGCGTCTTGAAAATATGTTTGGCCTTCGGTCTGAAACAAGAGAGCGCGATATTGTTGTGATACCAAACAAACGGCTGCATTATGTTCCAGCCCTGTGCCAGCTCCTGCCAAATGTTGATGGAATCATTGGCTTTCTACCACTGAGACATTTGCATTGAGTTGTTTACCAGCCAAAAGAATTTCAACGAGAACTTACATCTTACAGCTGATCCTATTAGTCCAAACAATGGCAATTTTCAGTGACAATGAAGACAAAAAATGCCCCAGAAAATCAGCTTTAGAGCAAGGTTTTGAATCTTATGTTAACTTTAAACATCTAAGTCAAAGAGAAATGGACTCACTCTTTAAAAAAAACAAAAAAACAAAAAACTCCATTGTTGCTAAAATGAGACAGAATTTCAGAGTTTTATATAGAAAACAGGAAGCACCGAGCCTTTTGTTACTGAATGGTGACATCAGCTGCTAAGCATCATGGGTACGCTGTCATCAATAGGCTACAGTGACTGACTACAAGGCGAAGAGGTCATGCAGGGTGACAGAGAGTCACACCAAAGCTTTGCACCCTTTATAAGTCAATTTAAAGAGCATGAATTTGAGACTAAGACAGTATGTTTGTCACAATGTCTTTTTTGTCAGGTTTAGTATAGCAGAAAAACGACTACGTGCTGTGTGACATTGTCTCATGTCATTTATGGAGTTGAAGGCTTCCTGCTTCAAGGCTTTCAGGAGACAAAGAATTCTTCCATGACACAATGCCGTCTTATAAAAACTCTCGCTGTAGTTTCATGTAATAAAAGGATTGGTTTGACATATTTCAACACTTTGGCAAATGGTTCTGTCACACAGTGCCACTCTTTCACAGCAGTGATCCGAGTGTCTTTTAGGCTGACTACACTGCACAGTAGGAAAAGAAATCCAGACTTTCCTGAAGGACTCTTGATGAAATATACCAATCTTGTTCTTGTTTTGTGTGTGTGTGTGTGTGTGTGTGTGTGTGATGTATTTCATCAAGAGAATATATANTGTGTGTGTGTGTGTGTGTGTGTGTGTGTGTGTGTGTGTGTGATGTATTTCATCAAGAGAATATATATATCTGTATGTAATATATTCATATACTGTGCATCCGGTCTGTTCTGACATCCTGGCATGCTGGCAGGCATCAAAACTGGGAATTTTCATATGAATTTTTCAGCATCTGACATTCAAAAAAACTGAATGCAACTTGAGATACTACACATTCTCAACATTAATTAATATTTTGCGTGATACTTATGTTATGTTATGTTGCATTTTTGTGAAACTGGGAGAATAACATCAAAAATAAAATATCACAATACCATCTGGATTTGTCTTACTTTAGTGCAGAGATATGAAATTTGGCATAGTTGATATGATAATCAAGCAATGTCCAAGGTTTCAGAGCGCTGGCACAAATTGGAGCACACCTATTGATTTGCAAAAATATTTTTAAACAAGAACAAAAAAAATACAGGTTTGCTCTTTCTTTGAACTTTATAATCTTGCACTGTGTTTTGACTATACCTGCAAATCAAATACATCACAGAAAACTTCAAGTTGTCCAATTCAAATGATACCACAGTCATAAATGTATTACCACACATCCCAAATACAGGATGATAAATTAATCCATGTCATTTAGCTGGACACAGCACAGCTTTCAATAAAAACACTTTCAGTCTGGTTTCAAACACATCTGGTAACACACGTTTGGTGTTTGTTATAATGACTTGAGTGCAGAGACAAACCTCCCTCACGCTCTCTACTGTCGGGTTCAGGTATTACACTGTTATTTTGTACACTGTAGTGTAAATGTAATGTATTTTTAAAGGCATGGCTGTTGTATTGGATAAGTGCATATTCCAGAGGTGTTCATAAAATTCTGTCCACCTCCTGTATAGTATACATAGGAAAAATAAAAACAAAGGCTTTAAAGGATTTATACTGCTTCCTATAACATTTTCTTGAAAGGAAGCCTAACTGACTTCAGATCTGTATCTCCCAGACTCTTAGACAGCCATCATTATCTAAAGATTTATATGACAGTTGCATAAAAAAAAGACAAAACAAAACAAACAGGAACAAACAGAGCAGACTTTCTGAAATAAATCCTTAAAATCTGTAGCTTCCAGCTATTTAGCAGACAAGAGATCAGGCTGAATTATTGGGGTAAATGGGTGTTTTGCGGCTGCCGTCTCATCTCATGGCTCAGTGTCATGGTAACAACAGGTCTGACTGCAGGCTGAGCTGAGAAGCTGACCACCTGAGAGGAAGAGAAACAATGATCCAGAACAGCTTATCCTCTTGTGTCTCTAATGAGGTACTGACAGTGAGGAAAATCCTGGAGGATGTCGAGAAAATGTTGCAGCGAACATGATATAACTGTGATTACAGCTGAACAGAAACCAACTAGAAGAAAAACGATCATCTTTCCTCCCTGATTTCTTCGTTTGCAAGTCTGTATTGGAACGCAAACCTGTAATGACTTTCTGATCAACATAATTACTACAAAATACTCAACCTGTTCAATATTGATTACATTGTGCACATACTTGGTGAATGAGGAAATTTATTCAAGAAAACCAACAATCAGTTCAAACAAAGACAGCACATAAAATTTTGAATTTAGACATTGGCTGATCATGTGCTGAAATGATTTAGCACCATGGACAGCTCCAATAATTTAACAGCATAGCTTATCTCTGGTGTTATTTTTGTTTTCGTCTTTACATTTCTTATTTTTAATGCTAAAATATAAAAAAGCATATTTGCTTTTTGTCAAAATAGGAAATTGGATTCTGTCCCAAGGCTTCTTGTGCCTTTCTTCTCTTTAACAGGCGGAGGAAATAACATCTTGGTCGATGAGTTAAGGGTCACCATGGAAACTTGGGGCTGCTTCACAAAAACAACTGTCATGCTCCCAAAAGTATAATAACCCAGCGATTAAAAGTGACATAATGACTGCCATTAATTTTCAGAAAGGCCAGGATGAATAATAGGCCAGATTCACCCTAATTACTGTAGCTTCATCATCAACACCATCATGATCATTAACACCATCAACAGCACCATGATCACCCTCAGGTTCTTCAGCACTGAGAAAGTACTGCTTCTATAGCATTTGTTGAGATTATCTGATCACCCAGAGCAAAATAACCAGACGCATAACCAAGAAGAATCACAATCATCTGAGGACAAGTGGACCCCGAGATAACATCAAGCTCTGCTCTCAGATTACATAGCAGGTGCATCATCTCTGTCGTCATTTCCAGATGGTTATCCCCATGGCAGATCTCTCAGTACTGGTCTGAAAATGAAAATTACAAGCCACAACCCAAATAGAGCAGATCAATAGCATGGAAGGCTGAAGACATCAATGAAATAATACATTTTAAACCATGTTTCAGCAGAGTCTGTGCACGCTTGATAATTCCATTATTGTAAAAAAAAAAAGGAACAATAAGAATCCTCCAACCCATTTACAGGACATTATCTTTTGTACTCTCAGCCTACAAGAACATAAGTTAAGTTTTATATAAGTATTAGAGATTGAAAATATAACATCAGAAAAACAGAATCTTGACTATTACAGAGGACTTTAAATCTTTATGGGACTATTAAAAATTATAATTACTATTTTTCCTGGGATATTAACCATAAAATGTAACAACTCTAAGTAAATACAGAGAGATTGAACATCTTTTAAATATTATCTAGCATCTGCCTTATGAAACAAAATTCCTTATTAGTTGTTGAAAAATTCATTGAACAATTTACATTTTAATAACATTAGTCTCATCTTCAATTTTAAAATCTTCTTTTTCACGTGTCAAAAAAGCTTATTCAGGATTTAGAAACAAGTCCGTTTCTTTAAACAAGATGGAATAAATTAAAGCACTCCAGAATCTGCAATATAATAGACTTGATTCAAAATTATTGAAACAATTTGATTATTTCTGATTATATGTAACAAATATATTTTCAATGTATGGAGCACTAACAAACATACTGAGAATTATAGATCCACAGACTGCACAAAATGTGTTGTAAAACCATTATTTACCACCATATTAAAATACTGTATATAGATATTTCATAGAGAAATCTTGAAAAAATATTGGAATATATTGAAAAACATAGTCCTATAAGCAGTTTTAAAGATTTATTGCATTGCATATTTTCACATATATGAATATGTTTTCATATGTTCACATATATTGAAAATATATATGAACAAAATAGATGCACAGGGGCACTGCCACATGTTTATTCACATGTTTGAACCGAAGTAAATCTATATGAATTATTGGAATATATTGAAAAAATATATATACAGTCCTATAAGCAGTTTTAAAAATTTATTGCACTGAACGTATTTTCTCATGTATGAATATGTTTTCATATATATGTTCACTTATATTTTCAATATGAGCAAAACAGATGCACAGGGGCACTGCCACATGTTTATTCACATGTTTAAACCAAACTAACAGTAAATCTGGCTTAGTTATACGAATGATTTATGCAGCGTAAAGAGGATTGCTGTTTCTTCCCAGTCACTGGCTGTGAGAGAGTGGAGAGGTATTGGTGAGCTCAGCGTGGTGACGTTGCTTGTGAAGGCAGGAGCATCCTGCAGATTTATGAGCTCCATCCAAGCTTTATTCCACAGAAAATTCTTCCACGAGCTGGAGGCTAGAGTCTCTCCAATGGAAACATCTGACTTTTCCTCATCAATCCCCTGAAAAAAAAAATGGATCTACTGGTGGACAATCAAAGTCAACCTTTCAAAACCAACACCGTGAGGCTGCCAGCTAAACTTTTACTAGGAATGGGCATTGATAATTTTATTTCTCTCCTCGTGTTTGGATTCATCTTCATCCTCGGGGTGCTTGGGAACAGCATGGTGATAACGGTGCTGGCGCGCAGTAAATCCGGTCAGCCCCGCAGCACCACCAACATTTTCATCCTGAACCTGAGCCTGGCTGATCTCTCCTACCTGCTCTTCTGCGTCCCCTTCCAGTCCACCATCTACATGCTGCCCACATGGGTGCTCGGGGCTTTCATCTGCAAGTTCATCCACTATTTCTTCACCGTGTCCATGCTGGTCAGTATTTTCACTCTGTCCACCATGTCAGTGGACCGCTACGTGGCCATCGTCCACTCCAGGAAGGCTTCGTCGATCCGCGTGGGGAGGCACGCCATGCTCGGAGTGGTGCTGATCTGGATCCTGTCTCTGGTCATGGCAGCTCCCGTGGCGCATTATCAGAGCATCGTGGAGCGGGAGGACAACAACACTTTCTGCTGGGAGGTTTGGCCGGACCACCAGAGGAAAGTGTACGTGGTTTGCACCTTCGTCTTTGGATACCTGCTGCCTCTCATCCTCATCTCTGTCTGTTACGCAAAGGTGAGCGCGCATGGATCACTTTTACGCAGCAAAACGCTGAAGATTTTCCACATCAGAACAAGTCCAAATCTACTAAGACACGCGAACCACATACAGCGAGATATAAAACATTAAAACAATAAATAAAAATTATTAAAAGGAGAACAGTAGAATATGAGAAACACTGATGGAGTCAGCAGCAATTTACATACTAAAAATACAACCAACTGATTAGAGTACAGATCAATGTGTGCCTATAAGTCTATATAATGTGTGTGTGTGTGTGTGTGTGTCCTGTGATAAGTCTGATATGAAATTGTGGTTTTAAAATACAAAATATGTTATACACAAAAGTCATATTTTCTTTCTTCTTTATAAGGTTTTGATTTCTACATGACACTGACCTGGATTTGACAAATGTTGACTGGAAGTTTTCCCTGTCAAAATGGCAGATATGGGATTTGGGAAGGTCAAACCTCTATTATGATGTTTCTTTTGTGTTGCAGGTTTTAAACCATTTACACAAAAAGCTGAAGAACATCTCCAATAAATCCGAGCTCTCCAAAAAGAAGGTTAGTGGGAGCATTTCTCTCTTTATTGGATAGTTCATTTACTCATGTTGGATGTTAAATCAGTAGAAAATACAACAAACAAGCAACTGAAAAAATAAGCAAGTGGTGGCCTAAAGGTTGGGAAAGTGAGCTTGAAGGGTTGCTGGTTCGATCTTTGGACTAGAGTGAAATGAACAGCATCTAACCCTCTCTCAGGTGTCCTTGAGCAAGGAACCTAACCCCCCCAAGTGCTCCAGTGGAGTTGCTCAATAGTATGATTTTTTTAAAACAAGGTTTGAAAAAATCTATTTGTTGTTACCTTATATATTGAGCAGGAAGCTTGGACCATGAACAAATACCTCCATCTTTGACAATTTGATATTGTGATTACATGAAATATTACTCTATAATCCATTTCCTCCTCAGACCGCCCAGACAGTCCTGGTGGTGGTTGTAGTCTTCTGTCTGTCTTGGTTACCCCACCACATCGTCCATCTGTGGGTGGAATTTGGCTCTTTTCCACTCAACCAGGCCTCCTTCGTGTTCAGGATGGTGGCTCACTGTTTGGCTTACAGCAACTCCTCTGTCAACCCCATCATCTACGCCTTCCTGTCCGAGAACTTCAGGAAGTCATACAAGCAGGTTTTCTGGTGCCAGACACCCAGCAAGTGTCCTCTGAATGACACCAAGGACCTCCGCAGCAGGATGGAGGCTGCACCATCCACTAACGTCAGTGTGACTTATAAAGGTCATGACTTTCAGCTCAGCAAAATGCTTTGATGTATTTGCCAACATTGAGAGCATTTTTTGTTTGTTTTCTGAGGTCATTAGTGCTGTAAAATGTTAAAAATTAAAAGTCAAACATTTATTTGAATACAACGTCCTCCAGGGACTGCAGATAAAAATTAGCCTTTTGGGCAGTTTGGTTCATTCACAGTTTCCTGTTTTAACTGTTGATCAATGAGTCCCTGACAAATAAACTAATAAATTAAAAAAAAAAAAAAAAAAAAAAAATTGAGCTTTACATCTGAGAAAATAATCTTTTTGGCAATTTTGGAAAGCTGTTTTCCAAAAATTCTCCTATCTAATGTGTTTTCCAACCAAAACACAGCTGACAGTGCACAACTGAGACAAGAATAAAACTAGAAGGGAACTCATTAGAGCTCGTAACTCCCTCAAGCTGAACAAACCGAGTCAAAATGACTCCTGTTCTAATAATATAGATAAGACTTGATCAAATTTGTCTTTTTCTGATGACATACTAGAGAAAGAAACTATTGCAATAAACAATATTTTTTGGATCTATCTCTTTAGCTATTAAAGATATGTCAAAATCATTTCCAAGTCCATTAAAACCACAGTTCAATTAATGTGTCCCCTGACAAAGCTTAAACTTTCATCTACCAGATGCAGATTCTTATCTGATTTGGACCAGTTTGCACTTATTGATAGACTATCATGGGATAAATTTGTCTTTTGCTGTCATTGAGATTGGTGTATTACGTTTGAAGAAACTGACAAATATTTTCAAAAACAACCTGTCTCGTAAAGTTTAGAAATCAGTTTTAAAAATTCTTGAATTCAACCCTTAGTGCTGATCCACACCAAAATTTAAAGGGTTCTTCAAGTTTTATAAAAATCTGTTCTTTTTTTTTTTTGTTTGTTTTTTTTTCATAAACCTGCTAACAAACACACTGATCAGTGAAAAAAACAGCCTCCCTGCTGGAGGTAATTATGAACTACAACATGCTCTCCAAGATAAACTGAACCTTTGGTAATTTGCTGAGGATGAAACAAAATGAGACCATGTCTTGAGGAAAATCAATACCAACGTGAGCTTCACATCAATTTGTTCTCTGTTGGCACAATTCTCCTCTCATGCATGACAAGAGCTCATCATCAGACTCTGATCATTTATAGCTGTACAGTTGCTATGTAAAGTGTATTTTGGCTGTATAGAGAACATCATGTACATAAGAGTAAATAATAATGCAGAATTTTAATGGCATTGCAGATAGTCATTCTGATTAATAATAAATAAAGCTCCTCGCTGTCTCACACCTGAGCCTCCAGACTGTTCACAAAAGGACAACCACTGTAGGAAATTGTCAATGTGTCTCACTGGAAGTCAGTTTCATTAGTGGTTTCCTGTTTGTTTTCTTCAGATTCACTATGGCTACACTCCATATCTGCAGGAGAAAGATCCATGTGAGTGTCTGTATCAAGCAAACACACATTTTAATGCATTCCTTTAGTGAATTTATACAAAATGAAGGCTTGGAAACTATTTGATCATGTCAGAATGTGAATTTCATCCTCAATTCTATGACTCTCTCTAAAATAATTCCTCATGTAACTCCATTCATGGAAGCCCCATTTCTGTTGAATGTTTGTAATCTTAATACTATTGTGTGTGTTCTTCTTGTATTTTTGCTAATATTAGGGAAAATGTGCATAAATAGGCAAATAAATGTATGTAGATGAATGAATGAACTCTATGAAGAGATTAATACATAATAACACTAAAAATGAATAATTTACTCATTATTGGAAAATAATTTATAACTACTAGTTTTGCCAAAGCAGGTTTCATCTGGTTTACCTGCCTCTCTGATCTCAGAGATTGTATATTGTTGTTTATCCCCAAGGCTGAATTTGATTAAAATGATTTTTGTGAAAAGGTAATGGTGCTCTTCTCTACAATGTCATCCATCCCCTGCAGCCATGATTATAGTGAAAAACCGATTAGCCTATTATATCCCATAATGCATTAGAAAAGGCAGGATTTACAGGAAATGGATTTGCAAATAACGCTTGAGGTTTTGTGTTTTGGATGTGAGAAGGTTTTTGTATAAAAAGTGGGATTTAATTCAAAAGAACAGTTCAGATAATAGTGATGAGGTGTTATTTTAATAAAGCTCGTCTAAACTGGTATGCGGTTCTATTTCAAATATTTTGTGTATAGGTCAACCTGCAACACACAGAAATAGTTGTAAATGTTATTTTGAAGCCGGTCTGCATAATACTGTATGTAAATCACTAGAGGATGATTATAAGTTGTATAGTTAAAGGTAATTTAAGAAACAAAACCTTCAGATATTGTTTTGTTGTTGTTGTTGTTGTTGTTGTTGTTGTTGTTGTTGTTGCATTAACAGGCCTACAGAGTGTTGCNTTGTTGTTGTTGTTGTTGTTGTTGTTGTTGTTGTTGTTGTTGCATTAACAGGCCTACAGAGTGTTGCTGAATGCTCACCAATGTTAAAGCCCACTGCAGTGAAAATCTTAATTTTGAAATAAAAACATGTCATTTTTCCTCTAGAGTAAGTTATTTAAAAGTGATATATTGACTAAGATGATTAAAGAATTATTTTTCAATAACGTTTGTTCTACAATTATTTAACAAAAACTAATCCATTAAGGAAATATACCTCACTTCCTTTTTTTCTAGGTCAAAATGATGGACAAGTAATCTTATTTTGTTTTAGTTTATTTATTTGTTGTTATTATTATTATTATTATTATTATTATTATTATTATTATTATTAACAATCAAAGGTGGACAAGTAATACTGCGTACATTTTACTGGGAAACGGGGAAGCCGTAAATCGGAATCACGTCATTTTACGACATTGTTTGTTTACGCTGTGGGGGGGTNACGGGGAAGCCGTAAATCGGAATCACGTCATTTTACGACATTGTTTGTTTACGCTGTGGGGGGGTGTCACAAAAATCTCTTGAATGAATATTTAGTCCACACCTATGAGCACGAAAGGAGCAAAGGTATGTTAGTTTTTTACTTGCTGATTGATTTAAAGAAAATGCTTCTAAATGTTAATTTATATAGAGAGAAATACATTACAAATTTTTATGGCGCGAGCAGCCATTTTGAAATGACGTCAATCGCAAACTCGGGTTGGGAAACTTTGCCAGAGTTTAACATTTTACCTGTGCACCCTACATTAGCTTTAGTTTCATTGTTCTTTTTGTAAGAAACAAAAAGTAACTATACTTAATCTTTTCTTTCATTGTAATATTATACAAAATTTCTGGTAAGATCTTGCCACCCATATTTTCAATGTTATTATTAACTCTCGCTATTTCATTATTAAAGATTTAATTATTTATTTTCCATCATAAAAAATTAATTTTTTCACTTCATTGTCAATTTTTTCATTTTAATGGCAAAATTTTACATTCACAAACGTAAATTCTGTAAATCTCTTCCCAGTCTGGTACATTTTCTATTAGAAACTGAATATCTTTTGAACTCTTTAAAGCTTCAGAATAACTGCAGTGCCTTTTATTATTTATTTTTAAGGAGGATGGACTTGATGTTCGAACCATTTGCTCCAGTAAGGTAAGCCAATTAACATTTGTCTCCTTGAACGGTTTAATGCATCAACATCCTTATTTTTCAGTTGTTAAACTGCAGATGTGCTGCATGTGTAACAAAAATGCTCTTCTTGTTTATGACCATCAAACTTCTTTTTGTAACAACGCAGCTTTTTTATACAGTAGTTATGTTTTTACAGACGACATTTAAGGGACTGTGGCTGTTTGATGCTATTGTGCTCTGGTCAAACATTAGATTAGGCTGGTTTTGTGCTGGTTAGTGAGTCCTGCCTTGCTGTCTATCATTGATCTCTCTGGCTCTGTCTTTTCTCTTGTGCGCTCTAATTCTAATCTGATCTAATCTAATAGAAGCACCATGTCTGATGATTCTGCAGGGCTGAACTTTCAAAGTTCACATGATTGTTTATTTGGGCTCTATTGATACATGTTTACGCACGGAAGTTGGTTATCAATCACTATTTTGGGTATGTATTTTTACATATGTAAAAATACAGTGGACACACTACATTATATGGTAGGTTTTCTGCTGGACTGTGGGCTGATGAAGAACTTGTCGGTCCACACTACCCAAATCACCAGGGTCCTAAATTTTTGGGACACCTGCACATTTCTTGATTATTATGGGAATTGTGTCTGGACCATTATTTGTGAAGATTGAATATCTGCCATGGTGTTTATAAAGCATCAGGCTACATTCTGATAACTTTATATCCATGAAATGTAAGCATTTAGGAAAAAAAAAACACATTTTACTGATGAGTCTTTAAATTCTATATGATATGCTTCCCATTTAAGGGTCCGAATTTATCAAGGAAAATATTGTTTGCTAAAGTAAAATGTGCTGAAGTAATCATCTGGAACATAAAACTTGTTTTGGAGTCCTTCAGCCACTGCTCGTCCTAAATTACAAACAATGTTATAAAAGCTGCTATAAATTGCTATAAAAGCCTGACATGAATAAGTTTGGTTGATATTAGTGAACAACTGCCAGTAAAATTTCCTGAAATAAGCTTTGACAACCATCATTCTGTTATAACTTTGCATTCTGAGGTTTTTCCATTCAGACGATTGCTGATAAGGTGAAGATATCCCACAGTGGTGCTCACAGATGTATAAAAAAGTGTGACAAAAGGTCGTTTTCACCAGTCTTGAAGGCTGTGGGTGTAAGAGGGGCACAACAAAACAACAGGACAATAATGTAAGACTTACATCACCATGAATCAGATGTCTCACAGTGAAGTGACTGATGCCCTGAATACAGTCAATGGCACCTAAGTAACTAAGAGAACAGTGAAGAGGCGTCTGAAAGAAGAAGAGCTGAAGGGTCATGTTGCTATTTGAAAACTGTTGCTATGTCAAGCAAATTGCAGAAAGAGACCACAGCGGGCTAAAGATCTCGTACTCAATTGTTTGAACTCATGTCTTGACCAGTATGGTCAACACATCTCTCACCCATTCAACTAGTGTGGGATGAGCTGGATCAAAAAGGTCAAAAACAGACACTCATCCAGCCAAACAGCTCTGGGAGTTTCTTCAGAACAAATGAGCTAAAAAAAATTTACAAGATTGTCTGAAGAAACTCTTGAAACGAAAGCCCGAAATATGTCAAGCTGTCATCAAAGCTAAGGGTGGCTATTTTGTCAAGGCCTCAACTTGATAATATTCTTGAAATAAATGTATGAATTTAGTGTCAGATAGTGTTCCTTTATTTATTTTATACATCTGCTATATATTATCTTCTTTTATCTTCTTTCTCTACACATCACATAAAGACCTGCTTCATTTCTTTTTCCCCTAAAGTCACCAATTAACACACTAAAACCACTGAGATGAATGACTGACTGGTGCAGCTGAGAAATTCTAAAAAGGTCGTTTTGGCTTCAGGCACTCAGATATGGTTTGATGTACAGTAAAGTCATATTTATTATTAGCTGTTCATTAAAAGAAATTTTATACCTTAAACACCATTAGAGTTTAGATATAAATAAGGATAAAGAAAGGATGAAGCGAGATTTTTTTTCTGTCAGTGAGTGAAGAGACCCACAAAAGTTGATTTAACCTCAGTTAAACAGTAGATGTCAGGCTTGTAGAAGAATTTTCTTTCTTTCTTTCTTTCTTTCAGCCCTGTTTTACTTTCTCAAACACTTTCTCCATACTGTAAAATTGAGAAAATTTAATTTAACAATCCATTATTCTTTAGTTTTGAGTCCAATTTAAAACTCCAAAAATTATCACTAACTACCAATTTTCAGATGCTCAGGTCAGAAAAAAATCCCCTTGACTTTACTCCAATGTTTGAGGAGATGAAAAGAATCTGCACAAAAGATTATTTGTAGCAATTTTGTGTTTGTTTGTTTGATTTCAAAAAATTTACAGCCTTAAATTAGGCTCCAAACTGAAAAATGTAGTATTTATTTATATTTTTATTATTAGCATAATGGGTTGATTTGCAAGTTTTTGAGTTGTGTGAATGTTTGAGTGGGCAGCTGTTTATGACTGGGATTGTCTTGCATGTTTGTGTGTGCGTGTGTGTGTTTTCATGTGTGCGTGTGTCCCTCTCTGATCTGTCCCCCCATGGCAGCTGAGGTCTCTACTCCCCTGAGACTCCCTCCTCGCCCATTGAACGTGTCATAAATAATATGGCCTAATTAGATATGAATTGATGTGTGTAGGTAGCCAACATTTTCATCCATCACCCTAAAAGCTGTTTAACAATAGATTACCAGCCGATAATTCCCTGTGGAGGAGCGTGAATGGAACAGCGGGCCACTTCAGTGTTGCTTGGTGCGTGTCATAAATCTGCTGAATAATAAATATCACTCCAGTTCACTCTTTCAGGGCTCGAGGGTTGTGTTATTAATACAGAGGAGCTTATGAATCATCACTTCGGTGGGTGGTGCTGAGCTCAATTTACAGAATGACTGTGTGGCTGCTGCAAAATAGTTTATTATCATTTCTTGTTTTTTCTACATGTAGTCACTACTCCACTTAGGATTTGTTTTCTTTATGATATGTGATTATAATGATGGCTTTCTTTTACTCCATATAGATGTCAGATAATATGCCAGTAAATATAGATATTAGGAGAAATTGTTAACATTCACCACTGTAGACTTGGTGCATTCTTGTAAAGGAAGAATCTTTAGTTAATGATTTACCTGCATGGTAAGTCGTTCTGTTAAAGTGGTGCCGTTAGCCTCTAATAAAGCTCATTTTTCATACTGTTTTTCTTTCTGTCTCAACCAGAATTATCTCATGAAAATTCACAGTATATATCATATATTGCATTGCCTGGTAAAAGTGGATAGTCCAGGGGGAATTTGTGAAAAACAAGGCCACACAGAAGCTTGGCTTCCCTGGCAAAAATGTCTTATAATCCTGAAATCTACACAGGAAGAAAGTACCTCCAATGACATCAACTGGCATTTCTCTGAAGAATACAGAATCCAATCCCAGACCTCAGAAAAATTGGGGGGGANGGGGGGGGGGAGATAATGTTCCTTAACTGCTCTTTTGTCTTTTTTAGTGTGTAGCAGGAAGCTGTCCACTCTTATAACTTCT
This sequence comes from Lucifuga dentata, assembly GCA_014773175.1. Taxonomy (NCBI): domain Eukaryota; kingdom Metazoa; phylum Chordata; class Actinopteri; order Ophidiiformes; family Bythitidae; genus Lucifuga; species Lucifuga dentata. The sequence goes on along the minus strand of VXCM01000066.1, from coordinate 145,489 downwards.
AAGTGCTTGATCAACATCAAACTTACTTGACTAAATGTACTTAGTTACTTTCCACCCCTGTAGGGAAGTCAGGGAACATCTATAAAACTGACCACCTCTAGTTTGTTAAAGATATTCCTTTGATTAAAAATCGGACGTGGTAAAGATACTGTTATGGAGACAGAATGTCGTGAGATGACACAGGTGAAGACCTGAGCTTTGATCCCTATCCTCCTGCCCTGCAGTCCTCAGTTATCTGAGTAGAGCCAATGAAAAGGTGCAGCGCTCCTGACTGCAGACGACCAGAGAAGGTTTGGCTGTCACCCGCTCTGATTAATGGCCCTGCTGAAACATGTCCAGCCACATTAGAGCCCCATGTATCTCCCACAGTCCACACAGGCCTGCCTCTTTGTTCTGATGGGAAATGGTGTCAGCCGCTCACTGCTGCTCGCCCAGAAACAGATAAAGATTTACTGTCATCAGAGGCCAGATTAAAGCGCACAAACGCAGACATTGATTTCTGAGCGGGAGAGAGGGAGAGAGAGAGAGAAAAAAAACGACACATTTTGGGTAGGAAACTCATTCCAGGGCCAGTGGAGATATGATCAGCTTATTTGGGAGGTGGATAATATGGAGCCTTCTCCCAGAATGAACTTTGAAAGAAGTAAATTGTAAATATTGATCTCTGAAATGAACTGTCAATCTCACTTGGCGAGATTATTCCTATCATCTTGAGCGGGGCCGCTGAATTCAAAAACCGTCGACAAAGTGGGGTGTAGTGGATTTCTGTTAGCAAGCTCTCAAAAGAGCTTTATTCACTTAATAATGGCTGTTAAATTTAATCAGATAACGGCTAAGAACTGATCGGTGGTAAGAAATTAAATGAACCATGAGTCCACGTCTAGATCGCTGCTCGTGTCCACCAAGAGATCATCAGGGAGGAGTTGTAGGTTCTGCAGCAGCTCAGGCCAACTTCATTACCAGCTACAGCAAAGAGCAATGTAGGTGGAAACAAAGCTATCGCTCCCGTTTGACCTCGGGGTCAAAGTCTGAGGGCCAGTTTAATGTGCTGTCGACATGCAGAGAGGTCATCATGTTAGAGCTCAGAGGACGTGGGAAAGATGTATGGAACTGAAGCACGTTTCTAATCACTATCAAATAAATCTACTTCAGATGTAGGTTAATCTACACGTTTCCTATCAAATGCTAAAATTGAGTGAAACAGATGATAATAAGAGCAGAAATGTGTTTGCAAAGCACAGTGACCCTATCCAAAACAAGAAATGTATTCTACTAATGTCAGTTTCCACCATGTTTGAATAGTTACCTAAGATTTTCTGTGATGTTAAACCTGTGACTTCATAACATGAATTTAGGTGTTTATGCAAAAAGTTGATCCAAAGTCTATAATAACAAACACGGGAAAAAAAGATTAATTTATTCTGAAACCTTGGGATAAGCAGGTTGTAAAACAGTGATGATGATGATGTTACAGTCAGAGGCAGAAATATCACATCACCTTTTCTAGTATGAAGTCACCAATCACGTATGAAAGACAATGAATTTTTATTCAAAGTCTTGATACATGATTCATCATCATCATCATCATCACTGAATAACACTGCTGAAGTGTCTATGATGTCATTTCTGTGGTTTTGCATATAAACTCTCACTAGATGGCAGTGCGCTTCTATGCAAATCACACACAAACTCCCAGATGTGTTTTCACCGATTCACAGTTTTAAGTGATAAATCAGTGTGAATTGAGTGTATCATCACTGCCTGTAGTGTCTTCCTCTCTGCTCGTTTCCCTCGTTTTCTTTTATCCCTCAGCACGTTCACACAGGCTACATTTAACAGTTTCGAAGGCCCTTTGAGTTTAAGTAAAAATGATGCTTGTTTTCAGCCGTGCAGCGTTCTCATCACCATCATTATCACTTGTCAGCGTTTTGTTCTGAATGTGTTGAATGGGCTCAAAAGTTCAGGCTTTAGAAAATTGTAGTAACAACCATTTCTTGCAATCTATCGCATCTCTATGCAGAAATCTTTATGTGTGTGTACAAAGTATGTTAAATTGCCATGTATATCATGTATACATGTGTTGGAATGACATATATGCCATGTATTGGAATACTTTTTACTGTATATATTCCTATTTAAAAAAAAATATGTCTGATCCTATTCAAAACTTATGAGACCATGTATCTTTACATTTGGCATGTATATTAGTTATCTATGCTACATACATATGTTGATGTGACATATCAGGAGTAAGTATGAAGAGTCATTTGCAAAAACAGATAAGCGCCATTTTTTAAATAAAATTTTAAAGTCATATTTTTATTGTGCATTCCAGGTAATATAATTCAAACTCAATGTTCCCTGTGTTTTGTGAATTGATTTAGATTTTTTTTTAAAATTTAAACTCATCATCAGTTTGATATTACAAAGAATGTGACTAAAAAACAGTTTTTTCAATATCATAAAAAAATGGAGTTATCTGTGTTTTTTTGACAAATGGATTCTTCATATATATTCATAAAGGAGTTGTTACGGTTGTAAAATAGTTTAGCTTATATTTAAAATGTAAGCTACAGACTTCAACATAATGAAAAACCAATATATGTGTTTTCATATCTTCATATGTACGTATGTCTTCATGTATATGTATGTATGCATATCTTCATGTGTATGTATTATGTATGTATGTTCATACATATATGCACACAGTACAGCATATATCCAGGCAGGCTACATATGCTTTCTTCATACTGTATATAGTCATATACTGTAAGTTATATGTTTACCTCTCTGTTATGTGGTTATTATGTATTTCATTATTTTTACGGTTCAATTTGTTGTCTGTCGATCACACTTTGATTCAGAGCATCAGGAATCACTCTGATCGCTTTTCCATTATACTTAATTGATTTAATGCATAGTGCCATTTTTTTTTTTTTTTTTTTTTTTCTGCCTCATTTTGGCAAATGAGTGTCAGAGGCCAGCGGCTCTCAGCAGCTGCATGCTTTTCCATCAAAACCAACAGTGGAAAGCAAGGACGACGCCTGCAGCACTCAGTGTCCTTTAATTGCCATTTACATAGTAGGATAATCATTATTTTTTTATGTCCCCTATTACCCACTATCACCACTCGCTGCTCTCTGGGCTTAAACAATAAGCTGTTTGTTAAAAGTTCTGCTCTGGTGGTCGGGTCACTGATGGAGGAAATGATTTTGTGGGAAAGATAACTGACTCGAGTCACTAGAGTGACAAATCGTGTCAGAGTGTTTAGCTCGAAACATGTTGGGTTTCACTGTCGTTTTTTTTTTTTTTTCCCCCAGCCTTACGAATAGTTAGATTTCAACTGTTAATTTGCACAAACAGATGACTCCATAAAATTAAATTTTTAAAATAACTTTTTTTGTAGATTCCCAGTAATATCAGTTCAAGTGTTATTGAGTTTAAAATTTATATAATTCTAAATAAATAAATAATATATTGATTGATTGATCTTATCAGGAATGTGCTATATATAGTATATAAATTAAGCTTTTTATGTTTTTTGCAAATGAATTTTGTTATGTTTTCTGCTTATTTGAGATTTTTATGTCAACATATCGTTATTTCTAAACGATGTTTGTGTTTTCTGAAATGTTGTGTTTTCTATTTTGTCATAATGTCCTTAAACGTGGCTTTGTTTTAGTGTTTGCAGTTTTTTTTTTTGTCTAAAATATTGATTATGTTTTGCAGCTCAGGGCCATTCATTTAGATCAGTAGTCATGACCCTTTAATATAAAACACAGATTTACCTATTTGTGACACTTTGTGACAGGCTGCATATATGTAAGAAGAGCTTTTTTTCAGCTTGTGCCACTCAGAAGTGATCAGAGACAGATTGAAAACCAATATTTCAATATTTTCCATAAGAAAAGGAAAATACTTTGATAAAGTCAATTAAGAAACAAACTGGCATATATGCATTTATGCAATAGGATTGTGTTTGTTTTAAATCCCATATTCTTACACAACCCCTAAGAGCAACCTGCAAACCCTTTAAGGGGATCCTGAACCACAGATCCAGATTCTGTTGTGTAGCAGCCTGACACCTTAATGTTTTTTCTTGGAGGTTGAAGGTTATGGGTTTAAAGAGTGAGAGAAGGGATACTTTTACACACGACTAAAGCAACGTGAAATGAACTATTAGCTACAGGGTAATATTTGGATATTTGGTTTGTTGGATTCTCACTTTAAACTCTGACGAGCTGTGTGGTGACTCAGTCGGTGCCAGACCGACCTGACCTCGTGTTTATCTGCCGTTCCACGCACCGCTGAGTAATAATGACAAATGGAGGGATGTTGACTAATGATTAGTAGAGATTGTTTCAGCTCACTTGTAAAAGCCGCATTTAAGAGCTATTTTTATTGTTCCATTTGCACATTTTGAGAGTGTGTTTGAGAGAGGACTAATCGTTATTAATTGGGGTCATTGTTCTAGAGAGTGAGAGCGTATGTGTGTGTGCGTGCATGTGTATGTGCATGTGTAATATCAGTTCAAGTGTTATTGTTAGTGGCATACATGAGTGTATGCCACTGTATGTTTATGCATCTGTGTTTTTTTAAAATTTTGCATGCACAGGTTACTGCCTGTTCGTGAACGTCTCTCTGCGCGTATGCATATGTGAATTTCTTAATTTGTGTCCAACTCTGATGTACGTTTGTGTGCGTGTGTGCGTGTAGCCCTGAAGCCATATTCAGCAGGCTGTGACAAAGGTCCATTACCTTGTCTGATCACAACGGCCTGTGATCTATTAGCATCATCTAAAAGCTACATTAGGATGAAGTGGAGACACTCATAAACGCTGAGGCCTGATCAGGCCTTTTAATGGCTTCGCTGGTTTTACATGGATCCTCTCTGGCTTATTCGCCTGGTTTGTAGGTTAATGCATTTTCAAGTACCCACCAGACACTCCACACTCAGTTGACAATGAGGCGTATACATCAGCCATTCAATTCCAAAACGAGCAAGGATCCACCAGCGAATAGATGGAAAATAAATAGCAGCTGTTTTGATATCATGTTATTAATTTTGCATCTGGTGATGTGCAAAGTTCAAACCCAATTACAGAATCAGGCCTTTATAACTATATTGTATATGGATTTACAGACAGATTAGTTAAATATTGATGTATTTGTTTTTCATTTTAATACAATATATAAGTAATTTATACATATTATGATCGCCAAAACTGATATTTCACATGTATCATCGCAGTCTTGTAGTCGTACAGATGGAAAAGGAAATAGGAAATCAAATTCTAAGAAGAACCTGTGATAATTCCCATCAGCTATACTGCTATTTTAATCATTTTTGCCAAAACTGAACATAATTGGTTGGTCCAGGTGGAAGTTGTTTTTTTAAGATCAGTGGGGCACATAACAACAAATTTTGAAAATCTAATGAATGTTGTATGCAGACCACCCAAAACTTTTGATTAAAAAAATAAAAATAAATAGCAGTTATTATCCTTACGTGAATGGTGAAGCCATGGACTGAAGGCTTAAATGTAAAAGATGTTGCTATGGTGACTGTATGGGCCACTCATAAAAGCAGCACAAGTCAGTCGGAAATTCCATCAATCAACCTAAACTTATAGGTTCTGTTATGTTTCTCAAATCACTGTTTGGTTTAACTAAGGAGGATTTGGGAGATATAAGCTCTTTTTTATACTTTAGTGCCCTATAAATGGCACTAAAATGTAAATTTATAAGAAAATTTACAGTAACAATTTAATGATATGTGTTAAATTTTGTTTTGGGCATTTGATTAGATTTTTTTTGTAAATTGGTGGTTGCAGGCAGAAAATATGGAGTGCCTAAATATTTTTTCAAAAAAGTAAAATCAAACATCAGGAAAATATATGTGTGTGTGTTGGGGGNGTTGATTGATAAGTTCTGAGCCTCACTCAAAGAAGTAAGCAAGGCCTTTAAAATTTTGGTTGAAGTAATACAATTCATCTTGGTTTCTTGTCTTTTTGCCCACCAACTGCATTCATTTGAGTTCAGCAGTTATAACTTCCAAAGGTACTGAAAAACATGTTGTTGTTGCCATGGCAACAATCCATGTTGGTGCCTTTGAACTAGTTCAGCACCCACCTGACTGCCCCCTCAGACTTTCACCTCTTCCCAAACATAAAATAGGCTTCAGCTGCAAACTGTTTGGCCTCAGATGATGTCATCATATCAGTTATGGAGGATTTTATGAACAGCCAAGAAAAGAGCTTCTACTAAAACTGTGATAAAATCCCTCCAGCATTGACTGTCAAACTGGGAGCAAATTATGTTGAAGTATAAATGACTGCAGCACTTCTGAGGGAGATATTTTAATTTTTGGCTCAGAACTTGGTAGAAAACACTTATATAGCAAAAACACAACCTAATATCATTTTGAATGATGGACGCTTAAAAAAATAAATTTAAATTAAAAAAAATATATATATATATATATCAGTAAACTCTCAATTGTCTATGTTTTGAAAGACATCAGAGAAAAGAATAAAATTATCATCCTATAAACAGTTGTAGGATATGATTTGTGCTCTGCTCTCTTTTGAATTCAATGGTTTTGGACCTAAAGTGTATTGGTAAGATTTAGATACTTGTTTTTAACATTTAATAAATAATTTGCTTCATTATTGAATCACAAACCTGCTGGTTTTGCTTGAGCTTCCTGTGTATTTTAACTCATACAGAAATCTTTTCTCTTTCTTTGACTTGTCTGTCGTCTGTTTTAGTTGTTGTGTACGGTGGTACTGATACTTATGTTGATGCTGCTGTCTTGGTCAGGTTTTGGTTGAAAAGATGTTCTTGAATAAAGGATGTTCTGGTCAATAAAGGTTAAAAATAAATAAATTATATTCACCCACTTCAAAGGTTTTATCGCATCATTTTTAACAAGCTACCATTAGGCAGCGATGCACTTATTTGTGCAGTCTGGGTCTTTTGTGATGCTTTAGACTTGAATGTAAATGAGACCACACAGATTAATGCATGAGGCCTGACACATATAAAAGAGAGAACTTGAACCAATGAATACATGGAGCAACTGTATCATAATTAATGCACAGAGCTCATATCTTTGAGCTCATAATCCTTTAATTATTTTTGCATGATTTTAGAGATCTTTTCTAAACTATAATGGTCAGGCGAGTCTTCAGATGAGAGATGAGATGAGGTTAGCGGTGTGGTGTGCAAACGGTTTTGTTTTTGATGTGCAGAGAGGGAGCACTGAGGTCTGCTCTTGTTCTAAGCAGCAACCTTATTGTCTATGAAATTATCATAACCTGCTGCTGCCTTTAGTTTATGGAAGATCATGCTTTGAGCATGTTGCTAAGAGCTTTACTTTATAGGAAATGCAAATGCCTCGTTTGCAAATTGGATTCTGGTAAAAAGAAATAATGTCAAAAAAACCTGGCATCGCCTTGACAGCTAATACACCATGACGGTCTGCTGTAATGAAAATAAGAGCTTTGGCAACAGGGAGAGATCAACAGACATTCTGAAACTGTAAACCTGAGGAGTTTATGCATTACTGTGTGTTCCCCATTAAGGCCTGTCTCTCTGGAAGAGAGGCCAGCAAAAGGTCCAGCTGGCATATTTCGCTGATTGATATACTACAGTGTACCATATGGACACTGTGTTAATCGAATGAGAGAGACATCTGTGAGATGATTTATGAATTTGTTCTGAATTTTAAGCTGTGGGTGGCATCAATGACATCATCAGCATTGCTCAGCCTTGCCCATGATGCCAGCACATTTTTCTAATTGATGAAGAAAAGACAGTCTGCAATCTGAAGAATACCGCAGACAAGACACATCAATGTCAGCTTAAAATACAAACTTACATGTAGGAATATTAATTGGAACGTCTTTCTTTGATATTGCATTTGGGGTAATCTGTGTGTAATGTTTATATTAGATACATTTGTTTAGAATAAATGCAAATTAAAATGATGAGATGAGATGGGATGGGATGGGATGGGAAAGGAAGGACAGGACAGGACAACTGATGCTGATCAGTTTTCTCTGATCCTGAAAAATGCATGTCATGGTGTGGCCAGCTGTCATCAGAACCATTCCTGGACATTCCACTGAGGCATGACAACTCAGTGGACAATTTCTCCTTTTAAAATTTTATTTATTTCATCATAAAATGCCCTATGGTAGCTGATCATAAGTCTTATATGAAATTTAGAAAATATCTTTTTATTCTACCCTTAATTTAGCTTTCACTTTTCAGGTCAGCTTTGGACTTGACATTAACTCTATGCCACACACGTCCTGTATTTGTTTCAAGCCTTTCCTTGTGCAGATTCTATGTGTTCACCATATGCATTACCCACAAAAATCATGGGGGGCATTATTGTCAACTTTTGTTATGTCAGCAGCAGCAAAGGTCTTCATGGGTCTAAAATTTTGGACCCTACGTATGAAAACACATAGCAAGCCTATCTGAACCTGACAGGCATAAATTAATTTTCAAAAAAAGAGACCTGTCCCAAAAAGGAGCCAAAGGAGTCAGAAAGGACCCAAGGACAGTCAAAGACCCGACCTGAAATAGACCCAGTTATATGTAGACCAGATCCAAAATATGGTTGATCCAAACAGACCCAAATAGAGAGAGAGAGAGAAAGTGACTCAGGTCACAGGTTGGGTCTCAGATTCGAGGAACCGAGTGGACCTGTGAAGAGCTCTTAGTGACAACCAGCTGAACAACTCCTGCTTATGAAGAGAAGCTAATCAAGCATCATATACCATTTCTGTTGTTACTGCTGCCATGCTTGTTTTGCCTTCAAAACATAAATGATCATATGCTCATCTCTTCCATTGTTGCAAAATCTGAAGTCATTTTTAAGATGTTCTGGTGTTGACCAGTGGCAATTTTGTATTTTGCATAGCAGCTTTGGGGGAAGCGTATGCGTAGTTAACGTTGAGAATAAACCTGGCCTGAGTGAAATGGAAATGTCAGCGAGCAGCAGCAAGGATGCAGAGACAGTTTTTCATTCAAATGTAAATTATATTGAATTGTCTCCTTAGTAACGTTTTCATAGAAGAAATTGCTGTTTTCTTTTGCCAGCTGATGTTATAGTCAGTTACAAAAAACTCTTTCAGGGTGGTTCAATAAAACCCATTCACAGGAAGCCATCACTGGAATAAATAGAAGAATGGCGTCTGGGTCACCGTAGCTGAACAGACAAAGATGGGAGCGCCATCTAGAGAAACATTTTTTTCTTTCATCTGTAAATCATTACTAAAGTGACAACATTATTACTTAGAACATTTCAGTGTTCCTCCTTTAAACTAATGTTCTACGATCACAGCTACTATCAGCTTTGAAGGATCCACCAGACATTACATAATATGAGAAGAATTTACTGTACTTCAGCCATGTGATATAATCCTCCGGTAAACTGAGATGAAGAGCAGTTACATAGTGGCACTAAAGCTGCCAACCTTCAGACACATTCAGCGGCTCCCATCTGATCTGATTCACAGAAAAGAAATCTTCTATTAGTGCTGCTGTTTGATTGTATTATATATGACCTGCTTATATCAAGATATCGTCTTTTACACGAGACAAATCAAAATCGCTTCCTATTTCTTTCAGAGTGTTTCCATGCATGACAGAGTGTATTTATAGGTTTCCAAATGGACTGCAGAGCTTGAATGAGAACCATTTGCTTTCAGATAAGGAACAAAATCCAAGTTTGTCTCAATTTGAAGCAGCAAGAAGAACTGCTCAATCAGATTTTCAGCCGAACATGTGAGCAGAACATACCACAACAGATCTGTCAGGCCTGAGTTTGTATAAGGGAAAGATCAGCAGGCCTGCGCGTCAGCAGCAGCATCTCCCACTGACAGCTCAGAGTTTCCCTGGAGGGAAATCCTCTTTGTCTGGTTGGTGCGAGCTGGCCGTGTCTTTCAACAGGATATCCCAACAGAAGGTGAGGTCAACTATGAGCAAACTGCACAAAAGGATCTGGAGCTGGATTTGATGTTTCACAAAGAAGTGGTCATATTCTTTGAAGATTTTATCCCCCTCCCCCTGTCAGGTCTGTGAGAGTTAATTAAACATAGGACAGCTTGGGGTCAAACCTCTGCTCAAACTGAAAAAGACCTCTTTTTTTTTTTTTNCTTTTTTTTTTTTTATCAAACAAGACATGATGTTTTGTGAATTATCAATCTGTATGTATTTATCTCAACTCAAGAGAGAAGCAGCCCTGTTGGAGTGTTGGAAACAGGTTATTATCCAATCCAGGTCTTCATTTTTAATTCACCCTCGCCATATGTATTATATATTAAGAAGTAAACTTTAAAAAAAAAAAAAGATTTATTTATTAAGAAGCTGTTGTTGCTGTTGTTTCTTGAAACTCAACATGTATTGCTGCAATGAGTTGTAATAGTTTTCATGGTAAATTCAGGATAATGTCCATTTGCACAGTTTTAATTCCATCAGTACATCACCATTTTTCTGCTCTGATTTTTTTTTAACAAACACTGTTTTACAAGTAATAACTTCATTTAGAATTTATTCATCTTTATTCTAGTTTGCATTAATCTGCTGCAACAGCTCCTGCAGATATTTAACAATACCATCCAGAAAAGGAATTCTGTCCCCTTAATTGCTGCTAGGCTTTTATTGTGAAACATCAACAGGAAGTGTAGAGTTTGCATTAACAATGGCTTACCATTTAAATGGCAAAGTAGAAAAATGCTGATTGAATTAAAAGTTTAACACTTTCTGTTGGTGGTTCAAGGAGACAGAATCTGTTCCTAATAAGCTTTTACTGTGAAAAAGCTGCTGGAAGTGCTACATTCCATTAACAGCAGCTTTAGTTTAAAAAAAAATGGTGAGTTGATCACAAATGAATAAATCATCAACAAACAGAATTTCTGATAAAAAGTGAAACTGAGCAGCATTGTGGTGAATGTGGCCAAATATTGTGTTGCACTGATGGAATTGATCGTGTGAAACACTAAATTTGGACTAAAAACAAAGTTGCCAGTTCCTGCATGAATAGCTGTCATGGTAGCATTACTGAGCAGATAATGGCAACTTTTCTCCGCGTTATTTTATTTTTTTTGCAGCCATTATTTCGCCTTTGGCTTTTATTTGAGAGCTGACTGTATTGGCTGTGTGAAGAAAAGCCTCCATCATCATCAGGTTGCAGCTGACATAAGTGGAAGTGACGAACTTGCCAACATTTGCTTCCTCCAGTTTGAGCTGCTGGTACCGATGTTCCAAAAGCACATTTTGGTTATTTTTTCATGTTAAAAAGCTAAATGAATATTGGTAAACGTTTGAGCGTTTGAACCCGAGTTATTTTTCTTTTCCCTCTCGGGTGAGTTTGGCAGGGCATCTGTAGAAGCTGAGCTGTTGGCTGCCCTTCCATGTCTTCTGTTGTTGTTTTCTGGAGGCCTCAATGGGATGGGTAGTTTGTGAAATGACAGGACATGCCAACAAATTGCATCACTTCTGGCTCAGCGGCCAAGGACAATGCCATGCCATATGCCAATCGGGGGGGGGGGGNGTCTCATTTCCATGTGCTCCCTTCGAAGCCTGACACCCCCCTCTTCCCCAAAACCCCCACTAAAAACTCTCTGTTACCATCTCACACACACACATACACACACCCAAAAACCCTGTTGGGAGGCTGGCTTGGCCAGTGGTGTGACACAGACATACGAGCTGACACATTAGNAACCCTGTTGGGAGGCTGGCTTGGCCAGTGGTGTGACACAGACATACGAGCTGACACATTAGCCATTAGCCAAAACAAAACATCCAGAGATTCATTTCACCACACGGGCAGGCCTGAGGAGCGTCACGGTCCCTGCTGGTCTTTCTCTGCCTGCAGTCCACAGAGTCATCACAGATCTGCATACTGTACACACTGTGACTTTCCTACACAAGCTCTTTAAGATGCTTTTTTTCTAAGAGAAATAAGCAGTATGATTTTTTTTTTTCTCTGCAAAAAAAAAGTCATCCTCACGAGTTGCTGCCTCTACTTGAGCACCAAAAGTGTTGCATTGTTTTGAAAGTGGGAAAATCTGCAAGTGTGGTGAAATAAGGTCAAGCTGTTTCCAGTATAAGTGAAGCTGTGACAAGAATTTTCTAGAAATTAATGTCACAATCTTGAAACATAACAGAATGAAGCAGATTTCTGCATTAGAATCAAGAGAAATGATGCTTTTAAAAATTGTTAAAAGAAGTTGATTTGTATGGGAAACAAGTAATCTCACTGCACCGGAAGATTTTTTTCACTTGTTCTAAGAAATTTAGGACTCAATTATAAACAATAACGTAGTTTTCTGCAGTGTACAGGAAAAATACAGTTAACAACAATTTTCTACACAAAAAAAGTGCCTGCTTAATGATGAAAATCCTACTTTTTTAAGCATTAAAATTTAGTTTGAAAAGGAATTGTCTAATTTCTCTCTTTGAATGCATTGTGATATGACGTTTGGTGGCTAATAGGTTAAATGATTTGTATTTTAATCCCTTAATTCACACATTCACGGTTTAAAATCAGCTGTTGATTAGTAAAACTCGTAAAACCCAGAGCTGGGAGAAATTTTTTAAAATAGATACAAAGATTATATATATATATGTGTGTGTGTGTGTTATCCAATTTGAGCATTTCTAAACTTTCCTTTTAGTGTTCCAGATTTTGTTAAACTGGATCTGCATCAGGACAAAATCACATTAGGAAAGTTCTCTATAAACTTTGTCCCATTTGTGTGTCTTTGGGACCACAAGTTTAAAGGTGTGTGTGGAACGTGTGAGTGGATCAGGGATTGAGCTGCAGTGATTTAGGGGCTGTTTTTTGGTTGACATGATACAAATGAGGATGGCACTAAAGGTCAAGCAGCCTGCGCCTTCGCCATAATTGTGCTAATTAGGACAATATGTGCATGATAAATCACCCCAGCTTAGCACTGGATCTAAAACATGGCACTGCACTTGCCACTTCTACTTCAAAGTGGGTATTTTTGCCTGTTTCGCTGATGTTTTGCTGGTGAGCATATGTTTTTAAGAGCATATGTTGTGTGCTGCGGCTGAGGGAGGGAGGATTGTGTGAAAGGGTTTTAACCTTCTATGTGGGGGAAGTTGTGCGGTTAATACTCCAGCCACCTCTTCCCTGGGCCAAAGCCAAGTGATCCTCCAACCTCAACTCGATGAGGCGGGGCGACGAGACCCCACAGATGCTTTTTCTCTCCGTCCCCTCCACCTCACAGCCAGATGCCGAGAGGATAAACTGTGGTAGCTGCAGGACCGCAACATCAAGGTTGTTGTCCAAAACTGAAGGCTGTGATATTAGTCATGGAGAAGGTGTGATGTATGATGCAAGTGTTCTAAACAACTTTTATGCTTAGCTGGTGGAAATATGTCCAAACATAAAGCAGAAAGATGATATAATGTGAGGTAATTAACAGAGTTGCAGAGGAGAGAGAGAGAGAGAGAATGTTTGACTGTTAGTTTTAATTTTGCCGTAGTAGAAGTAAGAATTCTGCCATAAATATCCTAATAGCAGCAGCTCATATCAGGGTGATTCTACATCAGGGGTAAATAGAAGTTCCAACTAAGCTCATTCTGAGTAGCAAACCTAGATTACACCATTGTAAACTGATTTATTAAGGCGTATAAACGTCATAATCACAGCAAATCACCTCTGCATGAGTATGCATACTTACTCACATTGCATAATCAGATTTTGAGGGGAAGTATGCATACTCAAACCTCAAAATCTGATTATGCAATGTTGTATGTAAGTCTGTCTATCTATCTATCTATCTATCTATAAAACCTTTACACACACACACACACACACACACACACATATATGTAAAGTAAAGGCAAAAATGTGAATAAGACATATATATATATATATATATATATAAACTTCATATAGTGTGAATGTAAACNATGTGAATAAGACATATATATATATATATATATATATAAACTTCATATAGTGTGAATGTAAACGTAGACTGAGAAGCAGAAAAAAAACATTAAAATAAACTATTTCTGCATTAAGTTTACATGAAGTGAAGTTTTCTTTGGCTCTGAATGTGGCTCAGTGTGGGAGTGGGGAAACGGTGCACAAAAGTGGGAACCTGTCATAATTATACATGCAGATTTATTCCATCGATCTTACAAAATCTGTTTCTCCCTTGTTTTTTTGTTGTTTTGTTTTTACACAGACGAGAGGGAGAGAGGGAGACTTGTGGATGATTAGCTTCTTTTTGTCCTCTGCTTTATTTTCCCTGAGAAGATTAAATATTTCTGCTTGAGAAAATCTTTTTAGACTGCCACTGACTGCTGTCCTGGCCCCCTCTGTCACAGCAGAGTCCCCCTCCGAAAAACCCACACTTCTCCCCCATTTTGTCATTCAAAAATGTGGTGAAAAAATGTAATCTTCTAACAAAGAATAGAAAAGGAGGCTATAGGGGAATTTTTTTTTTCCTGCAAGTGGCCTCTTTATTGGGTGGGGGATGGGCTGAGGAGGGGTCCTTCACAGTATCCACTCACAACAGGGCTCCAATCTGTCAAATAATTAGCCAGTGTTGGAGGACAAAGGTTTTTATTTGCCCGAATTTCATACATCACTGCTTGAATACATCATCACTGTATTGTGACGGGTCCTGGGAACTTCTGCTCAGAGACAGAGGCAGAGAGGTCGAGAAATTTAATCGTGAAAAGTTCTTCTAGAAATGTGTAATTAAAGTTCAAGTCTCCAGTTTAGGGGACTTCTATTGTTTTATTCCAGACTTTTCATTATTTAATTCCAAATTCTCCAAAATTGGAGAGTTAAGGTTGCTCATGCTGCGGGGCAAAACCTCAGATCTCTAATTTTGAGAATTTAGCATCAAATCCGTGATAATGCACTGATAATTTGACTTTCTGGAGGCTTTCTTCACAAACTACATTTAATAATAATAATTTAACAATAGTTGTGCTTAGTTAAATTTTGAGTGTAGAACCTGGACTCATAATGGAATCAGAATGCTTCTTCTAGCGCTACATTCATTGCATTTCAAGATAACCATTTCAAGATTTCAAGATAATTTCAAGATAATTGCATTTCAAGATAATTGCATTTCATAGTTACCTAACAGCACAGATTATAACAATTTTAACAGAAAGAAATTTGACTGTTTTCATACTTCATGAAGTATTTTCTATTGTAAAGAGTCATTACTTCATCCTTTAGTGTGTGTTTATTTGAGACGCAGTAATACAGTAACTGGGTTCTTCAAGACAAACTAAGGTGAATTTTGACTGACGATCAATGAAACTTTTGTGTTCATGTGTTAATTGAAATCAGAAAAGGATTCATCAGGAGCTCCACATTGTCGCTCTTAGAAACTTGCTCTTCTTTTCACCTTTGACTCACTGGCTAAAGGGAATAGACTCCTATACGTCCATTGTTTGGCATGATTGCACCGATCCATCACACATTTCTCTGAAGGATTAGATTGATCCACTGGAATAAGATGAACTCCGCATCAGGTCTCTGAGAATCAAGGGAGAATCTGTGGACCAGAATCTGTGTTTGTCCTCTTTTTTTTTTTTTTTTTTTTTTTAACCTGGAACTTCAATCAATTACAGGTTTTAAAAACAGGAAGAGGCAGGTGAAGATCAGCTTTGGTTGTAGTGATGTTTTCTGTGTTGTTGAGTGGCTTAATGTTGAATCTTTAACGGTGAAGATTCAGGGCTGAAAAACCTGCTCAGAGACTTTATTAATCTGAACTGATTAGACCTTCTGCATCAGAATTAGATTAATAACTTTTTAATTCTGTTCTTTCTTTCTTTCTTTCTTTCTTTCTTTCTTTCTTTCTTTCTTTTTTCTTTCTTTCTTTCTTTTTCAGTATTTACTACAATAGCATAACCCAAGAGCTGAAAGAACTCACTTTACAAGGACAAGAAAGCTGAATTCAGTTGAACAAGAGGAAACTTTGCTTTTCTGTAGGTTAATGTTTAAGCATTTGAGTCATATAAAGTCATGGCCCTGTTTATCATGAACATTTCTATAAAGTTATATTTTCCCGAATCAGCTTCAAAATTGGGCTGGGGTAGGTTAAGTAAGTTAAGTTAAGCCATTTTATCAAAGTAGTGCCAGCCAGGACAAGTTGTGCTATTTCCCAATTCTAAATTAAAACAGTATTAAAAAAAAAAAAAAAAAAAAAAAAGAAAGTTTTTTTCAAGTATTTCTTATTAAACCCATTTTATTTGTAAATAGTTCAAAATCTGATTACATATTTTAAGAAGAAGGCACTTAGAGAACACATCTAATCCTGTGTGATCCAGAATGTGATCTGGATCACGACCAAAATAAGCAGATCTTTAAAAAAAAAAAAAAAAAAAANAAAAAAAAAAAAAAAAAAAAGACCCACCATGCTAAATTTCATTGAAATCACCCATTAGCATTGCTTTTACTGACTAATAACATTTTCTCCTGAATCTGATTCAAAATCTTATGATTTGGATGGTTCGATGGTTATGATTTGGATCATCTCCAAAATTTTATAATTTTTTCCTCTCAACATTATCTATCTGTTCCCCAAATTACATCCAAATCCATCTGTAAATTTTCAAGATATCCTGCTAATAAACAGGCAGACAAACATACAAACAACTGCTGGTGATCACATAACCTGCTTCAAAGGTACTAATTAATTTACAATCTTGTGCAGGTTGATTGAATTTAAATTTTGTGGCCTTTGGATCCTCTGAGACTCACTGTCTGCTTTGTGTGAGGGCTGATGTTGATGTACATACTTTATATACATGCTTAAACTTAAGCTTATATACATTTTGGATTGTACTTTGTGTTCTGTCACAAGCTCATGATGATGCAAAGCTTCAGCAAAAAATACAGTCAAGACGTGGAAAGACATATTTTCTGATTTTCTGATTTATGAGTTTATTTTATAAACATACACCACATTATTATACATCATAATTTGCATTATGTCATATATGTCAGTAATACATGCTTTCAAGCTAAGCACAGCTGTCAACTTTGGGTGCAAATCCACGATGTGCCGCTTTGATTTTGTTGAAAACTACTAAAAATAAAGTGTAAAACCTAGAAAAGACTAAAGACTAAAATAAAATCCGAAAGTTAAACACACTCTTAATTGTTACGTGCAGGAAAGTGACATTCTCAAATCTCATCTTGGACTGAATGTTTTACTTTCTCCCCGTTTTTCCCTCTCAGACAGTGATTTATATACACAACATGATGCACAATGAGAGCCTTGTTTGCTAAATGGGATAGCCTTAATGGAGACTTATATTTCCAGGATTATATCTGTATTCAGTTGCAAATGATTTGAAGGGGGGGTCGTTTCAATACTCTTCCTCTGTCTATGAATAATAGTATCATTTGAATTAAGTGGACACCTGGTGCAGTGGGTAAGGCTCTGAGGCGCGCTGTTGACCCGCTACCACTGCCAACTTCCCTTTTTCCCAGCCTGTCCTTATCCGTCCCTTCAAGCCTCCGATTTCATTCTCCCTCCACAAAATGCCACACACTTGTAACTTTAGTCTCCCTTCGGCAAAAACTTGCTCTCTCCTGAAAGGCGAAGGGGTGGANGGGGGGGGGGGGAAAGAGGAAAAGAAATTCTTATCAATCTCCTCTTAGATTTGGGCAAAGTCATTTGAAAGCGCGGTGTAATGTTTCAGGGAAAACTTCCAATTAAATACTGTAAAAAGATAAAATAACAGTACCCTGGACCTGCCCGTCGCTGGTATTAAAGCCCCCTTTTGTTGATTTATTGTACATTAGCCACTGAGCCATGCAAGGAAGGGGACATTTCAGAAGGGATTCTATTTGTATGCATCCTGCGTCGACTCCACACACAATCAGGCCTGTATTGCGTTTTGCAAATTTATACCAGGA
Organism: Lucifuga dentata; assembly: GCA_014773175.1. Taxonomy (NCBI): domain Eukaryota; kingdom Metazoa; phylum Chordata; class Actinopteri; order Ophidiiformes; family Bythitidae; genus Lucifuga; species Lucifuga dentata. The sequence goes on along the minus strand of VXCM01000066.1, from coordinate 127,539 downwards.
TGTAGGTTTAGAGTGTTCCCCCCACCCCCTCCCTGAAAGAAAAAGAAAGTTTTTCAAGTAAGTGTCTGCTTTCATGAGCACAAGTGATTGAGGCTCACAAACAAAGCTTTGTTTCAAAACTCACAGATGTACAGCCCCAGCGTAGCTTTGTCCTCTGCCCCCGAGAAGCATTCATAGATTTCTATTAGAGCACAACATTGAATTGTTTGGAAATACTTTTAGAGTGGACATCCAATAATAACCCGAAGCTTTCCCAGGGCTGTATTTTTCACCCAAGAGGAGGAACGAAAGAAATCTTGTCTGAGCTCGATATCAGATAAAAAGGAAGTAGCCTGCTTCTTTTTTTTCATTCTTCTCTTCAGTCTCTTCCCTTCATTTGTTTCATAAAAGGCCTGAGACACAAATGAGAATCTGAGCTTTTCGAATCAAATGAGAGGAATAATATTTGGATCTTTAAGGTGTTCATTGAGATTCTGGGAAGAAACACGGAATAAGAAGAAAAAACTGATTTCAAATTACCCACCTTGCTTTGAAAAAAACACTTTTTCTGAGGCATAACATTTGACACTTGACTCAATTTTGCTACACTACCATAGGAAAATAACATTAAATATAACACCAATTTATCAAAACTAGTTTGCTTTAAATCTGTCTATATAAAGAAAATGAACAAACGTCATTCTATTTAAGTATGTCCACATGAAATCTTTACAAAAATGAAAAAATGAAGCCAGAAAAAGATCCCTTAACTTAAAGTAGGTCCTAATGTCAGCCTCTCTCTCTCTCTCTCTCTCTCTCTCTCTCTCTCTCTCTCTCTCTCTCTCTCACACACACACACANTCTCTCTCTCTCTCTCTCTCTCTCTCTCTCTCTCTCTCTCACACACACACACACACACACATACAGAGAGAGAAAGAGAGAGAGAGAATCATATGACAGGAGAACAATTATCCCTCTAATTCTCTTGTCGATGGCATTATGTCTTATGCGGTCGATGGACGTGTGGTTGTTATCCCTGATCGATCCGGGACACTTCATAACACATGGGAGCGTGATAGAAGCTGATATCCTGCACGACACCTCCTCATTTAGCTATGATTGCAGGCGTTAGTGTAAATCTGTTTGGCTGGTTATGGATTAGTTACTTTGGCCCTGAAGTGGCTGCAGTTGATGATGTGATTAAATCAATGATCGTCTCTCTGAAGGCTCCTTCATTCATTCTCGTTTGCTCTCACAGCATAACACGCTCAAATTGAAGAAATTACACAGCTTTCACTTCAAAAGACACGTTCACTGTCTGACTTTAGGGCCAGAAAAATATGATACCAGCATCTTTAGCCAAGTGCCTATACATTATGGTAAATATAAGGCAAGTGTGGGGGCATAAAATACACATAAAGAACCATAACCACCGCTTTAGCTCCTATAAATCATGTAATTTTATAGTACTGAGGACTGCTTTTAAATGTGTTATAGAGTTTTAGCTTTTTAAAGGGATTTTTCTCACCTTTAAAGCAGCCATTTATATCCATTAATTTATGTACACAATAATAGAAGAAGTATAGATCACAATGGAAAATACTCAATTGCAACTAAACTTCCTGCACTCAACATTCCACTTAAAAATTAATATTAGTAGTATTCAAGTATCAAACGTTAAAGTGCTCCTTGTAAAGAATAATTTGTGTTGGCATGTACAGCATCTGTTACATGCTCATGCATCAACAATGACAATCCCCAAAACTGGAGATACAGGGTTTTTCATCTGAACAACATTGTATCTCCAATTTTGGATTCTGTGGAATAAAACTGTGGAAATTCTGGGATGAAATGATAAAAATCTCTGAAGGTGGTGAAGTCATTCATGTCAAATTTATGGGGATTTGGGGGATTTTCATGCTTTCAGGTCAGTTGAAGGATGCACTTTCTGAAAATCTTAAAATAATGTGTAAAATGCACTGTGCCTTCAAGCAAACGGAAGACTGGGATACTGTGTTTTGTTTTGTTTTGTTTTATCCAGCAAAATTAATATTCTAGGAGTTTATCTCATGCTAAATTTTAAAGTCTTGATGTGCAAAGTAACTTGAAACTATAGTAGTTACATGTTCATTTCATTTTCCTTTAGGGCTTAAGGAACATAAAGAAGGACAACATACACATAGGCAACAACCAGCAACATGGACAAGGATATAACCAAAATATTTCATATAGACCAGTTACATTTAGAAATTGAAAACTATGCATTATTTTTTTAATAAACATAACTAAATTAAACAGATCTATGACATTTCTTGTGCCCATCAACTTTTTTAATTTATCAAAGCTGATTAACTCTGTAATATCTTTTTGTATCGTCCTCTAAAACAGGACAAACAAGTAAAACTCAGCACCTTGATCACCTTTCAAACAAAAATTACATGGTTTTAGCATATTATCAGGTACATATCTAGACTCTCCTTTGAGTACTTAAATGTACTGAAGGAAATAATATTTTTCTCTAAAATATTGTGAAGTAGTAGATCATAGCACAAAATGGATAATTAAATATAGTACAAGTACCTTAAAATTGTACAGTGATTGAGTAAAATGTAGTCACTTTCCAGCTCTGTACAAATGATATGAATATCAATTTGCAGACTCTTGAAAAGTGCTTGAGTTATTAAATCAGAGTGAACATTAAGGCTGTATTAACTTTTTGTCAATTTTGCATTATTGTTACTGTCGACTGATTTGAAAATTTGCTTATTACCTCAAAATGATAATGAAACTGATAAAATACTGTGAGTAACAGTTCAAGAAAGTCTCAACAGCCTGCTAATTAAATTTCATGTCATACATAAAAACAAATAAATTTAAAAAAAAAAAAAAAGATGGCTGCTTGCACATATTCAGAATCTCAAAAATAACAGCATGGTTTGCATAAAGGAGAGCAGAAAATTGTCAAATTTGGTCCTTTAATTTTGGAACATTTCCATTTAATTTGTTTGAAGCCAAAAAACATTTTTCATCACTTGATTTGTACATATTTTCCATCAATTTATTGAGAGAAATGAATTATGGGAAAGGATTTTCCCTCCATTCTTCTCATGATAAGCGTTTGATATATTTTACAGTCAGCGCTTGTTGTCTCGTACACAAAATAATTCTCATATCGGTTGTGTTACAGCACGAAAACTTTTCCAAACTTCCACAGACGACTAGCGAGTGCTGCTGCAACTCAGCTTCGGTTGTGTCTAGACAACAGGAAATGCAAAATTGCATTTGTTTACAGCCACGAGGAGCTCAAAGCGGGTGGCGGTTTGAAAGTGCAGCACCCAACGAGGACGGCGGAGAGGCGGAGGGACTCGCCGTGCAGCGAGGAGGCCGGACGTGAGCGAGAGAGGAGGGTTTGTCTGAGGCAGCCAGTGAGACTCAGCTCAGGATGTGCTGTAAAAGTGCTGTAAAGCCGATTGGACTCCTTTTACTGTTTGCATGGCATGACATTTGTTTTCCTCCCTCCTCCTCCACGTCCTCCTCCTCCTCCTCTTCCTCCTCCTCCCCTCTGCCCTCTCTGAATGCTGTTTGACGCACACGCTGCCATTTTGTGGCGCAGCACAAGAGAAGGAGGGTTCGAAACATAGAAACAGAAACATTTGCTGAGAAACTCTTGTCTTTCTCCTCTGTCTCTCCTTTTAATTCCTCTGTAAACATCAGCCCAGTCAAAAATGTGTCAGCGGCGTCATGATATGGCCGGTTTCTTTGCCTCAGGACCAGACATAATACAAACATAACGCTGGTGACAGATTTCGTCCAAGCAAAGGCTCGCCCGTCTGGCTGTTTGTCTGTCCAGCTATTGATTATCCTTCAGCAAGAGATCATAAATTACCCACGATCATCTGGCTGAAAAGCATATTCCCAACATCTGACCTGTCACCAGAGGTTAATCAAATAAACCACGTTGGCCCTATGGACCATGACTTTGCAATTATCCGTAACTTACTCCTCCTGTACTGCCTTTTATTAGCTCATTAATACATGGGAAGCGAGGTTGACAACCAAGGGTAATGGCACCTTTAAAAAAACTCCGTGTGGTGTGAAAACTTCCATTAACTTACAGAAAGAAAACGTGTTTGTGTACTTACAAGCGAGCAAAAAAATGCAATGAAACAAGTGAATAAAAGGTTTGCCGTCTGTAGCATCTAAAGGCATTTATGTACAGTTTCTATAAAGAGACGGAGGAATGTGCCACATCTGCCGTGATGGATGGCGAGAGGAGAGAGGCTCCTGCTGCCATGTTGTTTATGTCTGCACCTCCTCCGTTTGTTTGGACGGTATGAGGGACGCTAACAAGTGCGAGAGAAGATGTGATAATGTTGGATTCTACAAAACAAAGGCTGCGCTTTAGGTGGTTTTCAGAGCAGCAGGAGAGAAGCGAGAGACTTATGGAAAGTTTGGGAGAAGCTGTAAATTTCCACAGTGGAAACGTGGATGCTGGGAAGTCGTGTTTAAATTTCTCTCGAGTTCTCGCATCTTGTTCATTCAGCATAAGATATTGTTAACTGTCAACAGCATAAACATAAAGAAACATATTCTAGAAATGCACATGTTCAGATTCACAAACCAACTCTGTCCAGACTCTGAAAAATCCCCAAAATGATTTAATTTGGATCTTATAAATGTTGGCTTATGAAAGTTTTGACATTTCAACCTGCCAAGCCTTCCAGTTTAACTTGTTTTTTAAAAAAAATTCTAAATCCAGAAGTTAAAAAAAAAAAATAGAAATAAATTCTAAATCTAAAACAATAAAATAAAATAAAATATGAAATTGTATAATAAATCTTAAATGATTTTTTGAAAAAAAAAATATAAGAAAATTAATTTCTACTTAGTGTAATTGTAGAAAATTGTCTCAGAAAAAACTGGGGAAAAAACATCTAAAAAACTTTTCTAAACAAAAGTTTCTAGAAAACAAGGCTCTAGAACATGCCTTCTTTATTTTCCAGAATAAAGTAAAGAACATACCTTCTTTACTTTATTCTGGAAAAATCTCTTGATGTCACATAATCCTTTTTGATTATTTTGAGTCTTTCACTCCGTTAATAACAAACTGGGTGTTTTGCTGCTTTCAAGACTTGTCAGAAAAAAAACAAAAAAAAACTAAAATGAGCTTCGACTCTATAGGGTTAAACTTTCACACGTTTGTAGATGATTGTTACAAACTTCAGCAATAAACGTGAAATATTTACCATAATTGTAAATCTGACGATCAACTGAGGCTGAAAATTTGCTGATTCAACCACTGAGAGAATCTTGAATCTTAATCAACTCCTGATCGCTGTCCTATTACAACCATGTATCTCCAGCATGTTTCAGGAACTATGAATCTTCTTTTTTGGATAATATAACACGCTTTTAAAGGGGCTTAGTCTAAGAGCTAGAAGAATCTCCTTAACTTGTGTTGTGTGTAAACTTTAAAAAAAATCACCAAATTTGGAGATACGTGGTTTTCACCAGACAGCCATGACACGCAGGATATAATATTCAAAACATCTTTGTAATTTCCAACACGTTTGATCATCGTGGCTTCAGCAATTATGGAAAATCAAATCTTACCTCTGCAGCTTTAGGAACTGGCTCCTGGTGTTTTGAGGGTTAAACGGATGAAATGAGGCTTTTGGGTGGATGCAGCGGGCTGGAGCTAAAGAGGGAGACTAGCAGTAGGCAAACTGTAACTCTGGGAATGTGTGCCATCTTGCATGATAAATATCAGTGATTTGCTCCAGGCTTCAGACTGTGACTCACAGGAAGTCCCTGTTTGAGTGGATTTACACAGATGGAGACCATTCTTAGTCAACATTCACATAAAAAAATCAGTCTGGGCCTTTTAGGCTTTTCTCCTGCTTTTCATTGTATAGAGACAGTGGCGAAGCTTTAGTGTTTTACTGGGTTGCAGAAAGCACCTTTATTTGTTTGTATGATCTTTGCAAGCTTTAACTTCAGATTTCACAGGGAGCTGCGACTTTACACTTTTTTCCTTTTTTGTGGAATTCTGATATTCCGTGTTGGGATGCAGCTCTTTTACTCTCTGGTTTCACTTTCTTCACTCTGCTGATGTGGCATGATGAAATGTGGCTTGTGGCTACCAGCAGTTATTGGCCTTTGCCTGTGAGTTATGAGTGCTTTAACGTGGCTCTGAGTTCTTCACCATGACATTCCTAATCATTACTTTGACCCGTTTCTCCCACTGAGAGCATGCTGGACCAGCAGGCCAAAACATCTTCACATATGCTGCTTTATTGTGTCAAAGATGGCTGCAGGGGCTCGGCTTACTGCTTCAATATGTTGGGCTCCAGCTACTCGCGTTTGTTGTAGGTACAAAAACACAATGTGAGAATGAAAGAGGAATACACTGTGAAACAGGATTTCAAGAAAGTCCAAAGGTCTTAGTTAAAGGAGCATACCAGTGATTTTGAATGTTTGAGCCTAACAAATATAGCCAATACACACTATTTTACTGCCGACAAATTTTCCAAAGCATTTTTCTGGGGCAGTAAATTTTAGAATAGTTTTGTCTACCTTCCAGGCTGCCATTGGTTTCAGTTCATTCCAGGACACGATACAAATCAAAAACATGTTTGAGATAAGTAATCAATCACAGAAAACACAACATTTATTTATTTATTTATTTATTTATTGTTAAAGTAACTTTATTTAAGCAGTTCCACACGGAGCCGCACAGAAGAAAATGTATGTTCCAGGAGAAGACAGCTTTTACCAAGAAATTAAAAATGACCGCGCCACCTACATCATAACAGCGTTAGAAAGCGAATCATTAAATTTTAAGGTGGGTGTATCACCTGTGTAATTCTGAAAAATGGGATTTGGCAAAGTAACACGAACACTAAAATACAGTTTTATGTTTTGGAAAATGGTTGTCAGCAACATAACATGTATCTGGATATTTATTAGGCTTAAACATTCAAAAATCACTGGTATGGTCCTTTAAGGTGCTTCAGTCTTATTTCTCCTTACCCAAAGAAAATAATCTTATAAAGCACCATCTGCACTAGTTTATGCGACTCTTTTCAAGCTATTTGGTCTTGTATTGTCTCAGTGAGTTATTCAGTCTGTTTTTCAGCTCGAGCTCAGTAGACAAAGGCTGAAAAGTGAATTCAATCACTCGCACATTAACATCACAAGCATCTATTGTGAGAAAACAAAATGGCTTTGCTGATTTCAACAATCAGAGTTATTTGGTCAGTTACTGAGTCTTAAAAGTCTTATTTTGTTGAAACAAGCGACAAACTCTGCCAGTGCAGTGAGATAATTTCAGCCTGATTCCAATACAAATCACCTCCTTTCAGGAATCTTCTGGAAATGAATGGCAGGATTTTGAAGATCAATCATTAGAGATTATACCTCCTTCAAGGCTGAACAAGCCGAGTCAAAATGAGTCTGATTCTATTAATACACTGGCCTAAAGAGAAAGAAAAGACAATAATAAACAGAATATTTTACTAGATCTGTCTCCATAATTGTTAAAGCTACGTCATAACCGTTTGCATACTGCTGAATCAGCATTAATTTTATCTTATACTACAACATTATAAGCTAAGATAAGCTTGGATAAGTTTATAATATGTATTTTGGCCACCCAAATAGCCTCCTATTGATAGTCTGTCATGGAATAAATATGCCTATGCTTCAATATGATAAATATGCCAGATTTTGTTTTTAACTGAGAAACTAAAAACATTTTAAAAAATGTTGAGAAATCATTTATAAAAAATCCTCCTGTCCCTAGATCTGGATCAACACCAAATTTCAATGAGTTCTTCCAGCGGCCAGGCTCCACCCTTCCACCTACTTTGTCGAAATTGAGTTTTCAGTAATCCTGCTAACAAGCAGATCAACGACCATCAAGCTCCTTGGTGAAGATGAAAACGCAGATCACAGCACGAAAATCAAGGTAACAACTGGTTCTAGAAAACTGATTGTTATTTGATAAATTTTTGTTTGAGTTTTTAAACTCTGTATGCAAAAAATGACTTGCCAACAAAATACGAAGATTTTCACCTCGTCGTCCTTTTTTTAGCTGAGTAGATTCAAGCAACTTTAACATGATAATTCTACAGTTTCATCACTTACATGGAACAAATCAGGTTCAACTGACTTTTTTTTTAGTAGTTAAAGAGTCAAATAATGTTTTTGTTGCTAGAAGTTTGTAACATTCAACAAATTTGAAGATTTTTTATGTTAAATCTGATTAGCATTTTTACCTGATGAAAAAAAAACCCCAAACTTTTATTAGATAATAATAATAAGAGGAAATGTCAGGTTTGTGAATTTCTCAAAAACAGTTTTTAACTGTGATATAAATCATCACAGGGACCAGAGTAAATGATTCCCGGATTAATAGATTTCCAACTAAATCATTTGTCAGAGATGATATTAAACGCTGCTGTACTAATGCTATCAAGAAAACAAAAGGCGACCTGTGGGTAGTCTGCTTTGTCATTCAGCTCTGAAAAGACTTCTTACTTTTACTTTGATCTGGAACTTTCTATTCTTATTCGAAACAGTTCATGTCTAATTGTTACTGGGGATCAACTCGGTGCTAAGGCATCCTGCTGCTACATCCAAGACTTTCCCCTCTTTGTTTCAAGAAATCTATTGCCTGAAAATGCTTTTATTTAATCTGATCAATTTCAGGTAACATAGACCAGTAAACGTCTCAAATGATCAACACGATGAGTTTTCCTTGATATATTTCTGTAATAACAGGGTCTGGTGTGTGTGTGTGTGTGTGTGTGTGTGCGTGTGTGTGTNAGAGAGAGAGAGAGAGAGAGAGAGAGAGAGAGAGAGAGCTACAGGAAATGACTACATTATATTGTACTTTTTACTCTTCCTCTGCCAGCCTCAGATGTTACTTGCATAAAGGTTGTAATTAACCACTGTTTTATTGCACCCATTGTTATAATTGGCGTGCAAGTTTGTGAGAAGGAATAATTTCCTTTTTTTTTGCCTTAAATTTGCAGCTTCTTTGCCCTTAGCTGGTTGTCATGTCAGCCTGGATGTCAACAAAGTCCCAAACACATCATTACGAAGCTTTTATGTGTAAGAAAATAGCAGCTGGAGCTGTGTTTTAATCTGGATTGCTGTTTATCCCATGCTGCTCTAAATGCAGAAATTATCTTCACTCCTTCCCAAGCTTCCACAAATGCACTAAACTTCCTTGGCGGAACTATTCTCTCTCAGTGCTCCAGCAAATATTTACACCCAGATGTTTATTTAATTTTTGCCCCTTTCTTCTTCAATCTTCCAAACTTTCCATCTCATCCAATCTTCTCTTCTTTTTTGATCCCAGTCCGCCGGTATCATCACCTTCCTCATTTACAGCTGGAAGGTGATCCTGACACCCTCATGTCATGTGAAACCATGAACGACAGGAGGCAATAAGCTGGAGAATAGCAGCAATCTTCAGGAAAGTTCTCCATTCACTCCTGTTCCCGTACCTCTCTGTCCTCTTATCCAGCCTGGAAGATAAAGAAAAAATCAATAGAGAAACACAGTGTTAGATAAAAGCGGGGGGGTGGGGTGTTCAGGCAAGTTGGGTGTAGTGAATTAAAGCGATCAGAAATTTCCAGGCTGCCTTCAGTCTACATAACCTAACAGCCTGTCTTGGTGCTGTCTGTCACTCTCTACTCTCTGTTCAATCCCTCTTTGTTCACTTTTGATTTCTTTTTTGGTCTTTTCTCCCTTTGCTTTGTGTTTTGGGATGAAAGCCCTGCTCCCATTCAGTTGCAATAACTGCTGAGTGAAGGTTTTGGATATTGCGGGGGAACCTGTCTGGGTCTGAGCCTCCATATCGGCTTTGACGATTTGCCGGCCTCTCTGGAGGGACGTGAGGACAGATCGGATCATTCTGTCTTTTGTCTTTTCCTGCTGCTGGTACAAATATGGAGACGCTCCCATTCATTGTCTTTCTCTCTATCTGTTCTTTATCTTCTGTCTGTGCTCAGGTACCCAGGAGCAGACCTAGAGATTTTGGGGCCCTGGGCAACATGGAGGGGGCCCTTTCCTGACCCCTTTGATACTGAAAATGGATCCTTAGCAGCCTGGCATGTCAACATTAATTTGAATTTTTTGATTATGAATGAGATTTGAAATTTGGAATTGCACATGATGATTGTGTGTGTATGAATATGCTGATGTTTGATGTCACAAGTTTGTATATTTATGAATAATGGTTAGTATGAGAGAAACTGTGTATGTTTGTTTTGTAAATGTGAGTTTTTTTTTGTTTTTGTTTTTGTTTTTTTTATTATAATATTGGATATTTGTTTTACGTTTACCGTCCGGGGTCTGCAGATGGAAATTAGCTGACAGCTAAATTTGGCACAAAGCATCTCGTCTCAGGTTTTTTTTTTTTTTTTTTTTTTTTTTTTTTTGTGTGTGTGTGCATGGTCCCTATCTAAATAAATCAAATAAATAAATGAAGACATATTTTGTGACTAAAGGCAGACAAACATGTTCCCACACTGCCAAAATTCAAATCGCAGCATTACAACATGATTTGATGTGTCACATTGTATGTGTAGTTGTTGCGGCTCTGTTAGCTGGAGCGGCCACTCACCTTGCTTAACGGTAACGTCCGTCTGCAGGTACCACATTACGTTGGTGTTGACATCTGATGAGCAGATATCGGGCCACATGTGTTGCTCTGCGGGGGGACGGGGCATATCAGGGTGTATTTCAAAAGAGCTTGAGGTCATATTTCACTCTTTCAGGGCTGAGGCACCGTCGTGTATTAATTAAAATCCAAATACCCTGTATTGATTGTGTTATCAGGCTGCTGCAGCCAGGGTCTACTGTATTGATCCGGCCTGTGATTTATGATCATTTTCAAGAAAAATCCTTTTGTGTGATTATATGAGGAAACAAAGCCTGAGTGTGTGTAATTCTTTTAGATCTACTCTTAGCCGGGTGGTGGTGGAGGGCTAAACAGACGGCCACCCTGAAGCCCCTCAGTGGAGAGGTATTTTCAGCTAAAAAAATCGTTATGATCCCTTCCGTTTCCCTGCAGTATAAGTCAAATAAATTAGCAGGTTCCCCAAACTCACAACTTCTAAACTCAGGCTGCAGACTGGCTGCTGGCTTTCCATTTTCTGGTTCTTTCTGGTGGAGTAATTTTGGGGGGAATTTTGGAATTCCAAATCATTTCGGAGTTGGTTAATGCCCAAAATGCAGGTGGAAAGGAACTATCTACATTTTCTCAAATACTGTAGTTAAGTACAATTTTGAGGTACTTTTTTGAGTAGTTCCATTTTGTATTCTTATTTCTACTCCACACTTCAGAGGGAAATGTTATTCATCTTTATTTATCTGATGGCTCTGGTTCCTCGTTGCTTTGCAGACTTTAGATTTAATATATGATCAAATTATAAAATATTGCTGTTGTCAGATAAAAACATTTTATCTCAGCTTTGTTTTAACTCGATGGAGCAATGTATTTTACATATCATCTCAGTAATTGTATAAAGGGAATCAACTGATCCAAAGAAAATCTCCAAAATTGCAGATACAAACTTTTTTTTTACCTAACAATGTGAAAAGCCATGTATCTCAGTTTTGGGGATTTCTAAAAATAATTTATAATTTAATAAGTTGATTCAACCCTGTGACATTGGCAAGCTTTCATAATGAGATTTCTACAACTGATATTTGAGGGAGTTTTTTTGTTTGTTTGTTTTTGAATTTTGAATACAGGACTTTTACTTTCCATTGTGGTATTACCACTTTGATTTAATGAATTGCATTTTTTAAACCATTGCCAAATCTATCATAAACGTCAAATCTGGGTCCAGTCTTCATATTTACGTTATGTAACTACTGTCCTTTAACAGATGTGGGAAGTAGCCTAATTACATTTACTCAAGTGCTGTATTTTGTTTTACTTCAGAAGCTTTCAGAGGGAATTATTATACTTTTTATACTACTACATTTATCTGAAGCTGTAGTACTGTATTTAGATACTTTAATTTTATTTTTAGAAAATTTTCTCAAGCAGGCAATCCTTCACCTCATCAGAGATACAAGATAATCTGACATAAAATTTGGGTGTATTTTCATTGTTGATGCTTTAACACATACCAGATACAGTAAAGTAACTTGAGTAAGGCTTCAGGACTTTTACTTGTAACAGAGTATACTGTGGTAATACTTTTTAACTTAAGTATTTTTTTCACTGCTGTAGTTTACAGACAGATCAAGCCATCAAATACCTGATGAATGCACAAGAATCTCAAACTAATTCCCCCTCCAGAGTTGCTGTGGTGTCATTTGGCCTGAGTTATCGTTGTGTGTTTCCTGTGGCTGTTCGCTGCGGGTCAGGGGCCATTAGCTTGTCATATCTCCATCGAAGGCCTCTGTGTTCAGGAGCTCACATTCCTCAGCTGGCAGCGACAGGACGTGGTTCTATCTGCTCTTCCATTTGGCTGCTAGTAAATCACAGCCTGCTGTAATCATCATAAGGAAGGAAAGTAGTTGCAGGGATTCGCCAATGCACCGGCTCATTTCTGCAGACTCCATTTTCACTGCCGTACAGTACATAATTCAGAAGTGACACACATACAAGCCTATACACACACATATACATGTTAAAAGGCCTGCTTAAAGGACCAAACCAGTGAGTGAGGTCGACATAATAACACAAACACCTGTAAAACAATAAGTGCTACCTTTGTTATTCTAGCACTATTTGCTAATTTTTTTCCAGATGCAGTGTATTTCATATGAATCTGCTCCCTGGACAAAATAAAAAGTTTTACACTGCAGACTCCAATCAACACCGACACAAAATCAACGTATATTTTAACATCATAAGCATCACAAATGTACAATTTGTTGCAATGCTGTTGTGATAATATGTTCTGAGTGTGCCTTGTGTTTTCTGGCACTACTTTATTAATATGTAATTTTATATATTTATTGACTTAATTCAGCACTTTGATTGACTGCAGCTGTATTTATAATGCCTTCATTAGTGAATTTGATTAAACTTGAGCTGAAACAGGCCAAAATAACAAGCTCAGCCTCTATTAGGGGTTTCACCAAGTATTCATCTGCTACAACCATGAGTGATACTGAAGGTATTAGTCATGGAAAATATTATTTAAGCAACATCACTGGATTCACAACACTTATTTGTAGTGTTGCAGTATTCTCAGAGTTAAAGAACCATACTGGTGATTTTGCATGCAAGCCCAATAAATACTACCCATATACACATTATTTTACTGACAACCATTTCCCAAAACAACATATTTTAGTTTTCCTGTTATTTTGCCAAAACCCCTAATCTTTCCAAATCAAAAGTTTAGGTGATACATCCACCTTAAAATTCAATCTTTCACCTGCAACACATGTGTTTTTAATCTCTTAGTAAGTTGTCTTCTCCTGGAGACACCATGCAGCTCAGTGTTGAACAGTTAAAGTTACTTCGACAAAAAATAGACATACGTTCGCTGTGATGCAAGCACATTTTTCAGATTTCTGCAAATTTATTTTAATAGCATGCTGGAATGAGCTGAAACCAATAGCAGATAGGATAATCTATTCTAATATTTACTGCTCCAGTAGTATGTTTTGGAAAATGATTATCAGTAATGTAATGTGTGTGCGGGTATTGGGCTCAAACCTGCAAAACTACCTGTATGGTTCTTTAACTTAAAAGCATTTCACACTGAAAAATGCCACTTTTAGCTAACGACTAGTCAACAACTTTTTTCCAAACCTGGTTTAAAAACAAACAAACAAAAAATAAAAATCATTATTCTTCTATTGGCCTTCCTTTTGGATAAATTTCCCTTGTTCATCATACTGCAGACAATCCAAACTCAGTCAATAGCTCCTTTTGCAGAAGTACACAATAATTAAACTCAAGTGGTGTTTAGGATGTGAGTAGAACCTGCGTTGGTGTAAGCCAAGTTAGAATCTAGAAGAGATCATGGTCAAGTAGTTGCTAGTTTGATTTTGTGTGCTGACGCTGGTTATAAAGAACCAATATCAAATCAAGGAGGGTTGACTTTCTAGATAAGCGCTCTTGGCCACTCTGGCTATTCATCATAAGTCTGCAGAAACCTGATAGGTCAGAAGAAATTATATTCCAGCAGGAGCGGAGCCTTCTTATCTCTCCATAGCAGGGGAATAGGAGACATGCCGATCAATACAAGGCTGTTGTGTAGTACTTGCAATTATCAACAGCTGATTCTGTCCTCCCCCAGCTGCATCTTTTAATACCACATAATTACAAGTTTTGGGACAATTGCCTGGTGAAAAGGGATTACAGCTTTGGTGAAGTGTGCTTCATTATACTTCACTTTGAAGTAGCAATGTAGAAGTGGAACACAACCAAAACAATAACAGCAAACATGTTTAATATATGATGTACTTTGGCATTATACTTCATTGAAGTTGTTAGATTTTGGGTAAACTATGATCTGTACAATGATTATAAGAAAGCAAATAACACAAAATGAAGATTTTTTTTTCTTGAAACACTCATCTTCACATAACCTACTTATCTTACTTGTCACCATATCTCTCTGACATTTTTAAAAGTTTGGGTGGATTTACCTCCTCTAACCCCATCATCACCATAGTAAGACTTTTTTTTTTTTTTTTTTNTTTTTTTTTTTTTTTTTTTCCTCCAAACAGACATTTTTCAGTCTATTATGCCGCCAAATTGTGGGAGGTCGTAACAAATGAAGCGAAGGCTCCAGCAGCTCCGGTGGTATCTTGGCAGTAGCCTATCGCAGCGGGCTGTGGGGCATCTAATGATGGACCGGAGGCGGAGGCAACAAGGAGAGAGCCGGTGCCTCGGACAACTTCAGACACATTTCCGACCTCCACCGGTTTGAGATCGGACCTGTGAGCGACCCGAGAAAGCTTTTTACGCACAAAGTTTGACNACCTCCACCGGTTTGAGATCGGACCTGTGAGCGACCCGAGAAAGCTTTTTACGCACAAAGTTTGACTTCACGCACGAATTCGCCGGTCTTATCTGCGATCCTTTCCTTTGTTTTTACGCAAGACTCTCCGGGACTTAAATTTACACTTTTAGAATATGCAACATAGCTTAGATCATACTGAGGAAAGATAACAACAGCCTGCTGGTGTAGCTCAGAGATTCAGCAGGGACATCCATCCACATCCAACAGAAATCAGCTCAACCGGGAGCAACTCTCTCCACTCAAGCTCTTGAAGGAGTTAATCTGACGCTCATACAGACCAGAGCTGCAACATTTTGGCCTCAAAGACAAACTAAGGATTGCTCCAAAAAAAAAAAAACAAAAAAAAAAACTCATGAGGCTGTCAGAGAAGTGCGATCGCGCGTACCGTGTTGGAGCAGGTCGGAGCTGTGCGTAAAAGCAGCCGCAAACCGGACAGGAAGTGGACTTATAATTATTAAACCCCATCCCTCATTTCCATATCTAACGTGAGCTGGCTGGACCGCAGCCAATCACCCGGCGAAGGGCAGCAAGAGTCGTAAAAGCATTATCCTTCCTCCATCATAATTACACTGACATGCGCAATCTGCACACGACTGGCAGCAGCAGCCACCGTTCGCTTATTTCAGCGACCCCGCTCCATCTGAAGAGTCCCATTTGCTGGTTGTAGATGAATCGGAAAAAGGACGGAGCAGCTCGATCACAAACACCAACATGTCCCGCCGCAAGCAAGCCAAGCCGAAACACCTCAAGTCAGACGAAGAGACCAGACGGATTGGAGTCCTCTGCAAAAATGGTATGAGAGCAGGAATCTTTCTATGACTTTTACTGTTTTTGAGGCACCTCGTCAGCATAATGGACCAACTACATAAACAAAAGTCAAGCTTGATTGTCAGAAAAGCTTTAGTTAAGGAGTTTGAATGCAAAACTACTGGAGTAACAATGATGTGTAAATCTATCATGGTTTCATTTCTAAAAACTATTCTGAAGCTGAATTACTTTCATATTTCTCCCTGATCCCAAAATTTTTTTACTTGACATTTTAACATTCTTTATTTAGTTGTCACAGATCTCCACAGGTCTGAAATCTGCCTAACAAATTGAGAAAAGTTCACAATTGAGCCAAGAAAAGAAGAATTTAGAGATAGATTCTGTTTTTGGTGTATTGTGACATTTTAAAAGTGGGTTTGGGGCCTATTGTGGACTACAGATTAAACCCTGGAAACAGCCTCATATCAGGGTTTACAGTTTTTATTAAGGGTTATGTGTTTTCACTTGAGGCCTTCCTGTCAGCTATTGAAACATTTCAAATTTAATGAGAAAAACTAAAGATTTACACAGGAGAAAAATCATCATATATGTGTTAAATTATATGTTTTATTCAAAGTAACCATCTGTTAGAATATTTTGGTTGACAGGACTTGCATGGCGTCTTCTCTGTACAATATGATGCTCTGTTTGACCAGTATGGCACTTCCATTTATTTCATAAATATAAATAATTTCATAAATATAAAAATCTAACCTAGATAGTGAACATTAAATTGAATCCCTCATTCAGCATTTCTTAACGTTTTTCCAGGAGTGTAGAGGTAATTATGATTACATATTCTCCATGGCAGATATTATTTGTAACCTGATTTTAATAAAATTGCTGGCCTATATGATCCACCATATGCGTACAGAATTTCTCATATTTTAACAGTTAATTGAATTAAATATTTTCATTATCTTCTTGTATACCATAGGAATTAGCTTGCATGTTATTTGAACCTTTAATCTGCACTAACAGGTGAGGATATTATATCAGCATGAATATTTTAACCATAAATTACCCTCTAAACTAAGATTTTGGATCAAACTGAAGTGTTTGTAGCCTTTATTCAAATTTGTCTGATTTCTATTTAAATTCAGCCTGATCCTTCTAAATTTGTTCCAAAATATCTGGACCTGTTATGTTCTCAGAAATACACTATTAATTTAAATTACAATTAATTGAAAGTAATTCCTTCTGACATAATATGATTCTTTTCACACCTTTATGGTTGTTTATATTACAGTTGACTTTGCTCTTCTGTAATGGCCAGATTGTCTGTATATTTAACAAAGTTAAAGGACTACAAATGATCAAGCAGTTTTTAAATAATTAATTCTACATTTTAGTATCACAGTTTTTGTTTTTCTACACAGTCATATGTCGCTTTAGTATTATTTGTGGCTATGAAAAGGTGCTGAGTGTGGAAGAGGCCCTTCTCAGGCCCTCCCACAGCCGTGCAGCCAGGCAGGGGGCTCAGCCACTCTCAGATGGGCTTTGATTGAGCCTGCTGACTTAACCTTTGTCAACTTCACCCTGCGAGGGCCAAGTGCTGCATGTCTGGATCGTAATACAATTAGTACATCTGAACCGTCGACCTGAAGCCCAGAGGTCACAGAAAGGCAAAGAGGTTTGACACTGGGACAAGTGTCTGTTTGGTTTTCAGCTTCAGCTTGCTGATTTTTTTTTTCTCTTTAATAGCCAAACCACACAACAGGAAGTAGATATAAATCAGTTTTGTGGGTATAAATCAGTTTTATGTTCCTAAACGTATGGATTGAGTGACTTATGAGGGTGAAAATTTTGAATAAAATTTTCACCCTCAAAATTTTCACTGATGAAAATTTTGAATAAAATTTTCATCAGTGTTATGTTTGGTAATATATTTACAGCTCCAAGCCAAAACTAATATTTTCTCAGATTTGTGTCGAAGTAAATCGTACAAATCACAGACAAAATCCCAAGCTAAAACAGTGTTTGTGCTCGTTGTGTTTGCTGAATCGCCTTGGTGATCTTTAGACCACCCACTTGGTGAGCCAGCGTCTCTGAGTTTTTTTAGTTCTGACGAGGTTTCAGTACATTGTACTCAGTCATCTCTGTGTGCATTCTTCTTTTCTGAGCTCAGAAGTTGAATCTCAGTTGTGAAGTCTGTGGTGTGTTCACTGACTTGTGTTTCCCCACAAACGCAGAACTTGAAGTGCTGTTTGCAATAAGAATCTGTCAGTATTGATATAACTATGAATTTACCTAAAGTCTTAGCATCTGTTTATCCTAAGCACACTGGGACTAATGCCAAGTCTGTCTTTTAGGCGGCAACCTGGTGATAATTGGAGGGTACTGACCACGACTTGAAACACAAACACACACACACACACCATGCGCAGACGAATGCAAGTGTATATGCGCGTTTACTCCTGCATGAATACATACATTTAAATGATCTGCTCTAATTTATGTAATACAAGATTCTTAAAACAATGGCAGATACAATATGTCCTGCACATATGGCGGCCACACACACACACACACACACACATTTTGTGATTCAAGATAGGAGAAGGATTAACTATAGTAAAGTAGGTTTTCTTTTTAAGTGTATGTGGAAATTATTTGTATGTGAAACCAAAATGTTGGAAAAAAGTAGTTTTTTAAAAAATACTTTTTTAAAAAATAAATATTTAATCTAAAGGCATACCTGGATCTCTGCTAATCCTCCTCTCTCCTTTTAAAAATGTTATTCTTAAAATTATGTTGGAAGCTTGAGTGTATGTAACAATAATTTATTATTGATTTCCCCAAATCTTTCCATCTGTTATTGCTGTCTGTTTCCTAATGGGGCAAAGCAACAACAGATGCAACAATGATTTTCGCTCTAAAATCTCTTCATGAGGAAAAAGAAAATCACATTTCAGATGAAAGAAAGATCAAAGGAAGGTAATACTTCAAAAGATCATTGTTAAATTGAAAGAAAAAGTAATGTAGGTGTTTATGCTTTTGAAATGTAATTAATGTATTAGATTTTATAGATCTAAGCAGAATTAATCGTCTGATCAGAAAAGGAACAGAGGATTAAGATTCTAGGAAATTTCTCTCTATTTACAGTGTGTATAAACTTGCAAACTGTTATTTAGGTAATCTGGGGTACTGAAGAACAGAAATAACCTTCTGGTTATTGAAGACAGACTGATTACCTGTTGTTCTTTGCCTTATTTTCAGTTGATGCAGCATCAGAATTTTCTTTTCAAACATGAGTTTTAACCTGCTTGGATTATCAAATGACTATACTTTTCCCTTTAATAACGAACCTCAATCATTTGATACTTAAATAAATGTACATTTCTGTGGCTGTCATCTTACTTCATAATATCTGAAATGTCCTAATGCTCTAAACTTTACCCATTTAGTTCTTTAACCAAGTTGAAAATGTATTGTACAGTATTATGTTATACGTTATTATAGTAGTATGTACAGTAGTGTATGTACAACCCCAATTTGTGACTCCACATAACTCACTGTAATGAATTATATGAGGTCAATTTTCTGTGTAGAATTTCAATAACTGTCTGGACACACATTTGAGAGAGGTCAGATAACTTTATTGAATATTGATTTTTGGACGGAATATTAACATAATTTTGCATGAGTTAAAGTTTACACTGAGAAACAATATTTTGTGGACCTATTTTATGTTGAAAGTGATATAATTCCTAAACACAAATTAGGTAACTCTTAACTGCTGTCTCACTTTCTTTATGAACTTTTGCATATTTTGGAATTCTTTAAGCATTATCTAATTTAATCCCATGTATAAATATAATGTTTTGTCTATTACTTACTTTTAATATCTCACATATTTTCTTTAAATTTCCTCTCATGTGGTTTCACAGAAAATGTTTTTTCTACACTGAATTTCTGTAAAATGTACAAAAATTAACAGTATCATACGACAATGTTACATATTCTCCATCCACTCGCTCTCTCTGCTTAACTGAAAACATGTAATTCATTGGGTTAAATATTTAAACTCATGATGGATTATTTTCATGACTGCACTTTTACATGAACTGGAAAATTCTGCAATTTTACATACATTGTATGTAATTCAGTAAGATTATACTTGGAATTTTTAAATCCTTCAGGTAGTATAAAATAAAGTTTAATAAGTTTGGTGGGTTTGAATAATGTCTGTTACTGTTAATTATCATTATTATGTATAATTATTATAATTATTGATGTTTTCTCCTTCTCAGGCATCATGGAAGGCCTGCAGAGGGAGGAGAAGAATGGAGTTGAAGGCCACCACAGCAGTGAGGATACACACATCTGTGACAAATGCTGTGCTGAGTTCTTCACTTGGACTGAACTGAGTGAGCATCAGACAGTCTGCACGGAGGATCCCTTGGTGTTGATAGTGAAGGACAAAGAGGGGATGCCTGTTTCTGAGGAATCTCCTATCAGACCCTCCCCAGTTCCTAGCATGTCATCCAGTGACTCCTCTGCAGCTGAATCCACAGACGTAGGCTTTGATCTGGGAGAGACCCTGGTGAATGACAATGACAGCCTGGACAATCTAGAGGAAGGGAGGGAGCGGGATGAAGCCATGGAGCTTGATCATTGTCTGCAGGATAAATGCATTGCATCCTCCAGTCCTCAGCCTCCAGACTCGGCTGAGTCCGGTTCCCCTCAGATGGCAGCTGCTGGCAGCTATACCATGCCAAGTACAAATGTGACACTTGAGATTCTTCACAGCACCAGGGTGGCTGTTGCCCAGTTCTCCCAGGGAATCAACAGCAACTGCACTGGAGGGAAATCAGCTTCAACAGCCATCCCAGTGATCCTGGAGCACCTGCTAGCTCTGCAGCAGCAACAGGTCCACCAGCTGCAGCTTATTGAGCAGATTTGCAGCCAGGTAGCCATAATGAACAGACAGCCAACGCAAGCAGCACTAAACCCAGTCTCTAGAGCCCTATCTCTAGCATCTAATCCTTTCCCCTCTCAAGGCATTATCCCTCCACCCATCCTTCCACTGTCAGGAACAATGCCCTCAACCATGAACGGACAAGCTTCTGTTTCTATGTCATCTGTACTTGAAAAGCCACAAAGTCTTTCCTCTCAAACTGTATGTAGAGATATTAAATGTACCTCAGTCTCTTCAGAAACCACAGCCACATCTCTTCCCAGCTGCAGCAGCAGCAGCAGCAGCATTTCCACGTTGTTGCCAGCTTATACAGCGTCTCACACAAGCAGCATAAGCAGCAGTCAAACACTGAGCTCCTCCAGCCTGCTGTCTTTGGGGCAGAGCAGTCTCCTCAGCTCATCCTCCAGCCTGCCATTTCTACCTCAGAGCCCTCCCAGCAGCGTCATTTTCCCCAATCCCTTGGCTAGCATTGCTGCCACAGCTAATGCACTTGACCCTCTTGCGGCCTTGATGAAGCACAGGAAGGGAAAGCTACCGAATGTGTCCTTGTTCGAAACGAAGCCCAGCCCAGAGGAGCCCTTCTTCAAGCATAAATGCAGATTCTGTGCCAAAGTGTTTGGCAGTGATAGCGCTTTGCAGATCCACCTGCGCTCGCATACAGGGGAGCGGCCCTTCAAATGCAACATCTGTGGCAATCGCTTTTCTACAAAAGGGAACTTAAAGGTCCACTTCCAGCGGCATAAAGATAAGTATCCTCACGTTCAAATGAATCCCTACCCTGTGCCAGAATATCTAGACAATGTGCCAACAAGTTCTGGGATTCCCTATGGTATGTCAATCCCCCCAGAAAAACCAGTTTCCTCATGGCTGGATAGCAAACCTGTTGTAACTCCTCTGCCAAGTACTATGGGTCTTCCTCTTTCCTCCACTCTTACCAGTATAGGAGGCTCAAATGACCCTGTAAGTGTAACACCATCTGCAAAATCTTCCTACCTGCCAGCCTCTGGTGAATATGTATCTTTGTCACCTAACCAGAGAACTAGTGAGCCTCGTGTCTCTCCTGTTTCAGAGTCTCCACAGTCCAACCGAGAGACAGAATCCTCCAATATACCGAAAACAGAGGGGGTGCACCTGCCTCAAAACTGCATCTGGAGACTGAGAACCAACTCAGTTACCGAGGCAACCAGCACGACAACCCCATCTGTGGCCACAACACCTGAACCTGCCACCCCAGCATCTCCTTTGTCCAACTCTCCACCCCTCTCACTCAAATCAGAAGAAATAAAATTCCCAACCAGTGGCCTCCTTGACCCTATGCAAACATCTGAAACCTCAAAGCTTCAACAGCTGGTGGAGAACATTGACAAAAAGATCACAGACCCCAACAAGTGTGTCCTGTGTCACCGTGTCCTTAGCTGCCAGAGTGCGCTGAAGATGCACTACCGCATCCATACTGGCGAGAGGCCCTTTAAATGCAAGGTATGTGGCAGGGCTTTCACCACCAAAGGCAACCTGAAGACTCACATTGGTGTTCACAGAGAAAATCCACCAGTTCGGGTGCAGCACTCGTGTCCCATTTGCCAGAAGAAATTCACAAATGCAGTTGTTCTTCAGCAGCACATCCGTATGCACATGGTTGGGCAGATTCCAGACTCAATCCTTGTGGATGGGCTGCCGGAGATTGACGGCGACATTGCTGCCACTGAAAAGTACTTTGACAGTCTCAGCAGTAATGACAATGATCTCATCGATGATATTTCAATGGAGGATGATAATGATGAAGAGGAAGATGAGACAGAAAATATGGAGGGGAGTGTAAGCCGGCCAGAACCTTTGAGCTCTTTTTGTAAGTCTCCTCCTAAGCCCTCAACTATTGTTTCAAGTTTAGCAGCTCTGGAGAACCAAATGAGAATGATAGACTCTACAGTAAGCCTAAGCCACTCTTTCGGCATTAAATCCCTGACCAACGGTTTTAACGACAGGAACCAACTCACTTTTAACTGCCCTTTAACAGAAAAAAGGGTGGATAATTTTGGTGCGAGCAGCCCAAATGTGTCTGAATCCTCTTGTTCACCTCATGTATCAGCATCTCCTGCACAAAGTAACTCAGAAGGCATGATTATCAAATCATCTATAATCAGCAACAGGCCAGAATCCCAAGAACCTTTGGCAGCTTCAGTGAAGAGAGAGCAATCTCATTCTCCTACCTCTGCATCAGTAGCTGCAGCAGCTCAAGAGCAAAGAGCAATACATCTCAACAAATTATGTGTGAAAGAAGAGAGTCCTTACAGCGTGTCATTTCAGCTAAGCAAAGAACGAGGTAAAGTTGCTATATTGTATACCATTGTAGTGATAGAAATTTGTTGTGTCCAAAAGTGTAAAATGCGTTGTAAACACTTGTTCTGTTTTAGGATGTCTTATTTATCTGTTGAGGGTTGGATATTGTTTGATCCCACAACCAAAGCCAGTACTATTACTTTAATGCTGGTTTCTTAACAATACTTTTTTCAGTGCCTTTTCTGTTTTAATAGTGAAAATGTTGAGTTTAAAGGTCATACTGCCACACAGTTAAAAAAAAAAAAAAAAAAAAAATCTCTTTTTGGCTTTCAAAAAGAAAATTCTAGGAGACATTTACTCTTTGTATTGGATAACACTGTACTATTAAAGCATTTTGGACAATACCAAAAAGGTTTTTTTTTTCACACCCAGCTTTTTCTATAAGTCTGAATAATGATAGTTATAGTGTGTTTATTATAGTTATTTTATTTTTTATTTTTTTTAAATATTGACTACAACTGAGGGGAAAACTTCACTCATGTCATTTCTGCAGGTCAGAGTGCTCCCAGCCTGGTTACCAGCACTTCATCGGGCATAATAAAAACTGAGATGAATGGACACAGTCATCCAAACAACCCAAACGAAGGGCAGCACCCACCGTTTAGTGTGCACATTCCGCCAGCGTATCCGTCAGTCAGCAGCCCAGGAATGACTTCCCTGCTTGGCCCTGCTCCTCCTCGACGAACACCGAAGCAACATAACTGCAACGCCTGTGGGAAGAACTTCTCGTCAGCCAGTGCCCTTCAGATCCACGAGCGCACTCACACTGGGGAGAAGCCGTTTGTCTGCTCCATTTGTGGCAGAGCTTTCACCACTAAAGGCAATTTGAAGGTGGTTAAAAGACTTTTGATCTTTAGCGTTGCTTGGAGTCAGATCAATATGTCAGTTTGTTGATATGTTTGTGGTCAGGTGGAGGTTTATGTTCTATAAATATGTTGGTAAGTGATGTAGTATCCCATGCTAACTGACTTTCTCGTTCAGTTTGACACTGAATACTTTAATTTTTTCAGCATGATCACATTGTCATCAGCTAATGAATCAACCCATACTGAGTGCTAGAACTCCAGTATTGTCATGTTATGCTGTCGCTATTTGCAAGTATAATAACATGTCATACTAACTCTGTCAGGGGTTCTATCATCACTGGGACCAATTATTGGTTTTGATGCAGTGTAACATTGAAATGTTTTGAATAAAATCATCCACCGAATGCCATGTGTGATGGTATTTCTCCTCTTCTGTCATTTGCAGGTTCATATGGGCACTCACATGTGGAACAATGCCCCAGCCAGGAGAGGCCGGCGGCTGTCTGTAGAAAACCCCATGGCCCTTCTGGGTGGGGAGGCCATGAAGTTCGGAGAGATATTTCAGAAGGACTTAGCAGCTCGAGCAATGAATGTAGACCCTGGATTTTGGAACCGCTATGCGACAGCTATCACCAACAGCCTGGCCATGAAGAACAACGAGATCTCAGTGATTCAGAACAGAGGCATCTCTCAGCTTCATCCCATGACTGCAGGCATGGACAGAGCGAGCATCACAGGAAGTTCAGTAACGAGTCTAGGGAAGACAGGCATGGACCTGGGAACTAATAGGCATTTTTCTATGCTGATTGATGACAGCAAAGAAATTGGAATCAACTGAAAAAAAGCGGAATGGTGAATAAATACTTATGCAAACTATTATGGAAGTTGAATATTTGTAAAACAACTTGTTGGTTCTTATGTATTATATATATATATAGAGAGAGAGAGAGAGACTTGAAGAAGTTTTTATCAATTGACGGCAAGTAGTAGGTTATTCATATTTTTGTTATTTTACTTTGCAGTTATTTGTGCTTTTTTTTTTAATACAGTACATAAGTTGTTTAATTTGTACCTGAGAATTCCTATGGTGCTCACCTGGGAGATGTATGGGAACTTTGAAGAAATGAACATATTGTAATCAATAATGCATATACTGCTCTCTTCCTCCTCCTCCTCGGACAGCTGCCCATTGCTGCTAGCTGGTGCAAAGCACAAAATATCCTCATATATTCCTGCAGCTGAGATGAAATGTTTGATTGTCATTGTTGTGGTGAACATCCTTACATCCTTACAACAGATGGCAGAATAAAAACTAGAACAAACAAGAGTTTGCACTTTTTAATTCACTACCTGATTCTATGTCACAGCCAGTAGATTAAGATGTCATAAAATGTCTTCATATTTAAACATTTAACAATGAACCTTGCAAAATTGCATGATGTCAGCGAGCCTTATATATTCTTTCTGGAAACAACTTGAATATAATTTAAAGTACATGGAGGTACAGATGCACACATGCAAACTACATGAGTTAATCTACTTTTTTTTTTTTTTTTTGNTAACAGAGAGCATGAATGGCAGCATAGGCCTGGTCCTTTTCTTTCTTTCAAAAAGAGTAAGTATCAAAATTATAGCAGTTTCTCATGGGAAATTGACTTGAATTTAGTTCACAGTGCCACATTTACTTATGAAAAATAAAAAGGCAAAGTAGGACAGAGTGACATTGTCCCCATATATTAATTTGTGGAAATAAGATTAAATTTAAGGTTTAAGTGGAGACAGGATACATTAACTCAGTGGAAAGCAATAATTTAAGATGAATATGATGTAGTAGATGACAGTATTTATATGAACAACAGCCAACAGTTCTGTCAACTCTCCAAACACTGTTTCACACTCCAAATAATTAAATTATATTTGTTAGGAAAGGAACGTTTAATTATTCTCTGCCTGCATAGGCCCAGTCCTACTGTCTGACATTTAACTGTTTTGGTGATAAATAGTTTTTATTTAAACTACCATATTCTTTTAAACTATTTACACTATTTTATTTACAGTACTTTTCGATGAAGTTATTCAGACAAAACATGCAGCAACTGAA
Organism: Lucifuga dentata; assembly: GCA_014773175.1. NCBI lineage: Eukaryota > Metazoa > Chordata > Actinopteri > Ophidiiformes > Bythitidae > Lucifuga > Lucifuga dentata. The sequence continues at coordinate 101,574 of VXCM01000066.1, read as the reverse complement.
ATTAAACAATCGATTTTCATAGAAGTATACAATAAAATACTTGTTAACTAACACCAACGAGAGAGCTTCTGTGCTCTCGGCACCAAAATGTCCAATCCCGGCCTTTTTTTTTTTTTTTNGTTTTTTTTTTTTTTTTGTTTGTTTGTTTGTTTTGGTCAGTCTTCAAAGTTACTATATTTTTGCACAGCACCTGAAGGCACCATAATATTTTTTATTATGACGTAAGGGTGCGTGTACTGCCCAGCCAAGATGGCTGACAGCATCCCGTTAAACCCGGTACAGAAGAACTCGAAAAGAACTCCGTATTACAACTCAGCGAGACTTTCAAGGTATGGGGAGGTTAGCGGGGTTATTTTATCAAACACTGAAAAGGGAGCCAGTAGTTAAAAAAAAGAACATTTCCCTAGCTTGTTTAATCTCAGGCTCCGTGTCTTGTGGTTGTTGGCGTCAGCTTTGACTGCTAGCTTAGCATGGCTTTGTTACACTGACAGCTCCTTTGCCATTATTTGACAGCTGAATTTTTTTCTCTCCCTTCTCCCCATTGTTGATAAACCTAAAGATTTGTCTAACGTTTAATCTGTCATTGCTGGTTTGATATAACTTTAGCTAGGTTAGCGTAGGCTGCTGACTGAGATCTGCTGACCGCTGCACTGCTCAGTCCCTTCTGTATTTAAAACCACATGACAGCTTCTGTGTGTTTTCCAGCATTTTAACCATTATTCATCTATCCTGGACCTCTGTTACACACACTGCAGTCAACATCTATAAGTTTATTGTTCATATTTCAGACTGGACCAATAGGACTGGACGAGGATGAGCTCAGATTCAGAAATGGACAGGAAGGGAAGTGGTCGCATGACCAGGTACTTGTAGGTCAAGTAGTAGGCCAAGACAGTTGTTGCTTCGTAGTATAAGTAGATATTTTTATGTGGTGGAGTCCACAGATGTAGCTCTTATGCACAATAACAGCTCTTTTTTTTTTTTTTTTNTTTTTTTTTTTTTTTGACCAATATCATATTAAGCTTTAGGGTTTGTTACCAAGAGCATTCCTTTCTCACACTATTCTCGTATGAGACTTTTCTTGATCACCCAAGGGAAAATTCTCTGTTTTTGTTTTATTCGCAGTGAGGTTATTTCCATAACAGGAAATACAAGCATAGCAACTATGGCTTGTGCACCTTGTTTGTAAGCTCCAACAGTGTGCAAACAAAAAACACAAAGTTAAACAATGCTGAANAGTGAGGTTATTTCCATAACAGGAAATACAAGCATAGCAACTATGGCTTGTGCACCTTGTTTGCAAGCTCCAACAGTGTGCAAACAAAAAACACAAAGTTAAACAATGCTGAAGACTTTGCTGAAAACTTTTCATTGGAGGTGGTTGCTGATGGCTTCCATGTTGCAAGCCCAGTTGAGTTTCAAGCCCAGTCACTTTATTTGCATGTTTAACTCCGAACCTCCAAATGCAGCAAGTCAAAAATTAACTTTTTTTTTCACCATTTAGCACCACTTTTTGAATATTATATTTTTATAGTTCTATAAGTCTTTTAAATGACCAACGTGTTGATGATCAACTCTGTTTCCGAGAATTACATTCTCCTCTCATATTTAATTGTTGATGTGTCCTGAAGCAAATGCTGTATGCTATCTTTGCAAGACCACAGAATTAAAGTTTTGTTTTTAATTAGGGTACAGGGTGACATTAACCCGCTCTTGATGTCATGTGCTCTTTGTTTCTAGACCTGAGGCTTTAGGGGACAGATTGAAGCCAATTTCACAGGAGAGAGACAATTTTGTGGCTGTGGATGAGCTCAGAAAGGTTCAGTATTTATTTCAGGAGCTGCTGCCAGCTTCTGTTCTCTTTAGTTAACAAGTCACATGTGCTGCTTGGTAACTGCTCACTGAAGGGGATTTTCATTATCACAGGGTTTGAAATGATGCTTAGTGCTTCACACTCAACATCATAGGGGGTTTATTTTGAGTCCTGTCAGCTGAAATTGTTACAGTTTGCTGTTTAGCATTATTCAAGGGTCTTAAAGCATGAATGCATAAAATATGCATAATATATGATGTGATTATGTTTCAAAAATGAAAGAAAATTATATTCTTCCATTCCTACATATAGAAACAGTTTAATCACAAAAGGCAAGAAAAGGGACAGTGAGTAAAATCAGACACTTTTAATAATCTTTGGTTTCCTTTGGGGAAATCAAGCCTGTTTGATGAGCTGCTGTATTATGTGAATTTTTTTTTTTTTTTTTTTTTGGGGGGGGGGACAAACTGTGGACCACTAAATCTTGTACAATTTTGAGATCTGAATCATAATTGCAGAATGACAAAGTACAGTAACTGGATAGGTATTTTTTGGTGTTTCACAAATATAAGTAGCACAAGGATAGATAAGAGCTTGTTTCACATTACCTCTCAGATTCTCTCCTTAGATTGCAGGACCTCTTGGCTCAGAGAGTATGTCAGGCTGTGCTGGGTTTGGCGCGGTTTTCTTTGGCGTGATGAATGGCTCTGCAGCGGCGTATCAGCGAGAATCTCTGTCAGCGGCCGATCTTAAGCTCATAATCCCACTGACACTAGTTTTAGGCTTGTTCACGTCAGCGTTTTCTATGGGGATGAGACGCTCATTCACATACAGTTGAGCAACCTTTCAGGCTGCTTATATTCCAGTGTTTCTCATATACATGTTTTATTTTCTCAACCCACCCAGATTTCACCCCCCCTCATCAAAAAATTAATAATGCATTTGAGTCGNCAACCCACCCAGATTTCACCCCCCCCTCATCAAAAAATTAATAATGCATTTGAGTCGTTGCAGACTGATTGAAAAGTTGCAGAATGTTGGGTTCATGCGTAGGCACTTAGGCTGGGAAAATGTCTTTCCTAATCAGCAGTTATCTTGTGGATGCTTTACTGTTTCGCAGCTCCCAAGTATTGGATGTCAGCACTCCCCACCGCAGAAGCTGACTCCCACAAATATATTCCCAACCTGTGGAAGACATTGTATTCACACGTCACCCACATGCTCATAATCTTCCATGCATTATCTGCTTTACACATCTCTGTTTACATGATTATACTGAGGTTGTATAGTAATTTTATGTTCTGTTTTTACATTTTACAGGATTTCACTATTCTCAATCCTTTTTCTCAGTTTTATTTTTTAGACCCTGTATCTAGTCAAATGCTAAAATATTTATAGGCAAATATTCTGCAGCTCACCGCACCTGCATTTACCACCTTTACCTCACTCATACAATCAGTAATTCTTCCAAGCGTCACAAACAATATGATCAGACAGCAAACATCAACTATTAGCCTGTTGATTATTTCCTGGTTGTGTTGTTGTTGTAGGCATTTCAGTCAGAAGTACTTGATGGTTGCAGAAGAAGTCAGGCTGAAGGCAGAGGGTCGGCACTTTTTGCCGGCACCAGTATTTTGATTCAAAATGCAGTAAGTCATAATTGTAGCAATTCTTTGTTCAGTGAAATACATAAATGTTGATGTTAAAGAGCTTAAAATGTGTCACTGGCATCAGCTGAATCAAACCAAATACTACCAAGCTTCATTCATATTGTGTTTACAGCAGAATTTGGTTGACTTTTCTTCACCACTGAACAGTTTATTTGAAACAGTGTGTAGTATAGAAATCTCATGTCATATAGTGGAATTTGTTTTTAGCCACAAGGTCCTGAACGCCGAACCCAGAAAACCTATTTTGCACAAGCCAAGCCATCTGACTCTGGGTAATTATGAACTAAAACTCTGCAACCATGCGATTAATATGGATGCAAGGCAGCGGGCCAACTCTAAATTAAAGTAATTGGCTGTTTAACATTTGTACTGTCCTGTCCAAGCATTTTGTTAATACATACCGCAGTTGATTTTAATTTTAGAAAGTTGCTATGCTCAGGTACAGAATCAGCTGTTGATTCAGAAGTGTAAAAACAAAAATGATGACCATGGATGTCCACAAATCTGTCTTACTCATGATGCCTTCAGTTGCTCCTTCTCCAACTCTGTTTACATTGAACACTAGACCATAAAGTAATATGTCACTTTTATTATCAGGTGTTGACACAACTTCCTTGCTCTTCTTCCCTAAATTTCAAATAACAGTAACTTGAGAATCACAAAAATACTTGCATCTTTTTTGGGGCGATTCATGTGTGCTCAGCTTGTAACTTTAACTTCTTTTTATTTCTGCTAACAACTTGAGACTTGTACTTAAATGAATGTAGACCTCCAATTACCATGAAGTCATGGGTGCAGGAAGGGCTGATTAAATGAGTCATATTTAAATTCCACAAACTCCAGAAATACGTACAAAAATAGCATTTCTTCTGACCACGACAGACTATATTCCTTTCAAAACAAGACTTTTCCCTTTTAATAGGAAGTATTAAAATAAAATACAAACAAAACAGTTGTAACAGGACAACAATGCATCAGCAGCAAGCGGTCAGGGTGGTGATGTGCTAAAAGTTTTGTTCCTAGTCTGGATTAAATCATATTTCAGTCTGGATCTGGACCAGAAATTTGAAGGTTAACTAAACTATTATTATTCATCTGAGAGATTTTGTAGAATGCAAGATTATTTACTTGTAACAGTTGTCTACATTGTAATTCTTATATTTGGCACACATGTACGCATATAACAATTTGAAAAGCATTTGCTTCAGTACTAATCTTGCAGCCACTGTGTTTTAGGCTAATAAAGTTATCTCGAGCTGTCACATACGAACAGGAATGTACAGCTGCTGATTCCACAGTTTTCAGATTTTCTCTAAACCTCAAAAGCGTGACCACAATGGCCTTTACCATTCAATACATCAGAAAACAGTACATTGTTTTAGTGAGGTTTGTAGGTCAGGAAATCAGATATTAGAAATTAGATACATTTAAAATGAGCTGAAAAAGTGTGTCTGCTGCTCACCAGACACACACACACACACACACAAAGACATGATGCTTTGAGTGCTTTGAGTTTAAATCAAAATTCAGGGGTGAATGCAAAACATAAAAAAAAAACCTTGTTTCGCTCTCTTCTTCACTCATTTTCACTTTGAATGGGATCATCATATGGTATACTTTGTTTCTTTGTGTTCTATCAGTGCAAATAAAGTAAATTACTGTCTGGATTAGCCTGCAGACAGTCTCGATTGCTTCGGAGGGCCTTGTGAATAAGACACTGTCATTCTCAAGAGTTTTTTCTAGTGTTTCTTTAAAATGTCTGGGTTATGTGAATAGGAGATGTACTCTGCAGTACTTAGGACAGAGGCACGACGCCAACTGCACTAACAAGCTTTAATCTCGGCTTTTCTTCACTTTTCTCTCCCACTTAATAGATTTTGCACATCTTCCGCTATGACAAGAATTTCTTTGATTTCTACCAAACATGCAGATCCATCAGGCTTTGGTCACACAGCCTGTAGACAGAACACGTACAGCTTAAAATCACTGTAGATTTAATGTATGAAAACATTGAAAGCCAAGACATTCAGCATTGGTATTCAAGCGGTTCTTAGATGGAAAGCATAGAGGATGAATAAATGTCTCTTTTTTGCTGTGCTGTTATTTTCATCACAAAGTAACCAATGTCTGAGATGGCAGGGACATTTTCTATATTTTTTTTTACCTCAGACCAAAATATATTATTATTAGTCTTCATTCAAAAACAGTCTGTAGTACCGACAAGGACAAGCTATCACAGTTCCAGGCTGAGTTTTTCTGCATGTTTGACCATCTTCTTTCCCTGCAGATACTCTCTAGAAGATGAGCCATCTAACCTGGATGAGATGCCTCTGATGATGTCTGAAGAAGCCTTTGAGAATGATGAAAGTGACTACCAGACTCTGCCGCGGGCCCGGGCCAATCAGAGGCAGCGAGGCCTCGGCTGGTTCCTGTTTGGAGGCTGGAAAGTCCTCTGTGGCAGGTAATTGTCCAGCATCACATTATCGTTTTTATGATCTCCTTTAAATTACTTTTCTCAAAGAAATTATACACAAGTCAACAGCACGGTCTCTTCTTGTTAGTTTGAATCCCGCCTATAGTTTGCTTAGGGGAACAGCAGCAAAATTCTTACAGTTACTATTTCTTGAATAAAATAATACTTTTATGACTTTCAAAACTGAGAGTTTATGACTATTAATGTCAGAAGTAGGGCAGGAAAGGCAATCAGTGTGTTTAGTTGGTTTTTGGGTAATCTGGGATTCTGTTTTGCATGTAATCCTTACTCCTCTTACTGTCTGATGCTTATTTTTTCTTGTTTTGCTTTTCATTTTTCATTGTTGCATTTGCTTGTTAGTTATTATTCTGTGATTTAGTTTTTTTTTCAGTTGCATTGGTTTTTTTTTTTTTTTTTTTTTTTTTTTTTTTTTTTTGTTTTTTTGTTTTTTTTTTTTAGGTGTTTTTTGTTTTTTGTTTTTGTTTTATGGCTTTATCTAGAGTATCTTTGGGTGTTTTAAAATTGTTATTGTTACATGTAGACGTGTAACATGTATGCAACTTTTGATAAAAATGTCTCAACACAGAGATCTCTGACAACTTCTGCTGAGATTGTCTAGGCTGCGTTCATATTCAACCTTGTCTAAAAACACTCATGCTTTTTTTTTCTTGTTTGTTTTTTAGAGAAAAATATGCAGCTTTCAGTGTAATCATAAATAATAGCAAAGTAACCTTCATTTACGTGATTTATAGATAAAATTTATTGAACTTCCATTTGGACCTTGAATGCACTCTGAAAGTTATTTTGTCATTCTGTAAACGCATGTGGTTTATATTGTCAGTCAGCCTGTGATGATCAGTTTGGATTTCAAATGCACCAGTAGTTTTGCATGAACTGCAAAGAGGATAAGGGCGTGTTTTTTTGGTCGAGGTCCTCGATGCGCACCATCAGTCCAAAAAGATTTTCAGATCACACACAAAGGCGCAGTTTATCCAGCTAATGATTAATTTGACAGGTTTCGCTCTCTAAAACCCCTTTTATCTGGAGAAGAATTTGTTTATGCCATCACAGTACACTCATTTGTGCATCATTGTGCTGCCAAAACATGTTTACTGGCAGCCAAATTTGATATTACACTCAGTTTTCGGCCTCGTTTTGTTATTAGTAGTACATCTCCAGTGCAAGCTGCATATTGATTGCCCCTCCNCCCCACTAATGAACAAATCGGATTTTTCACAGCTGACCAGTTTGTTGCTTTCCAGTAATTTTATATGTGCTTAGCGTTGGATTATAAAACACAAATAATTCACACTGAATAAGCCCCGACTGTTCAAACGGCATATTATTTGAATAGCATTCATTTGCGCAAATAATCGCTCTTATGAATCTGGCCTTGGGGCGCACAGAGACACGGAACACAAAGGCCAATACAAACAAGACTTATACCAAAGTTGATTTATTTTGTCGTCCGTTTTGCCAACTTGCTTAAAAAGTGGAAAAGCCAAGGCGATCACCATGACGGTACACACTGATCCCCCCGCCCCGCCCCCGCCCCCGCCCCCCAGGTGCCAGTTCAGGTCATGTTCGCATCGAGCTGCTCTGATTGTAATTTACTCCGACACAACACAGTTTTATGGAGATGTGCAAGATAAGCCCCAGTGTAGACCAGTTTAACCTGTCTTCTCTCTCTCTCTCTCTCTCTCTCTCTCTCTCTCTCTTTTTTCTTAGAACTTTCTCAAATGATAATAACTGATACATAGAAGGTAATAATAATAAAATAATAACATGGATACATAGAAGGGACAACCTGTCCATGTCAAATGTTGTTGTTTTGTGAACTTTAGGTGAAATGATTAAGAAAATACAAGGACAACTGGTGTTAATTTATGCTCTTCATACGGTTTTTTGTCTGTCTGCGTACAGCATACCTGGTTCTTGGAGGTTAACTAGTTTTTTTCAGCACAGGAAGAGTCTAACTCCCTCAGCATTAGCATGGGAATTCCCTCCTGGAGACATACTGACTTCTCCAGATCCTTTAAAGGGCCACAAGCAAAGAGCTTCCTTATAAAATTGTGTCAAAAGAAGCCTTGAAGATCTCATTAACACCGACAAGACCATGGATATAAATAACCGATGAATGCAGCGGGACACAGCTGTGGAGCCATTTGACCACAATCCATTAAAAGATGAGAAATGAGGCTATTTGCATTGTTAAGAAGTATCGGCCTTGAGCTCGGTTTCACTAATTTCGTTTTTTATTAAAAACACAATGAATTTACTTCGACTCTGGCTGATACACAACACAATCAACAGCTCTTTGCATCAGTTTTTTTTTACTCATGGCACACAGTAAATCTCTCTCTTTCTCAGCTGCTGCAACTGTCTGGCCCACACATGTTGGAGGAAGAAGGAGCTGAAGGCCAGGACGGTTTGGCTCGGCCGCCCTGAGAAATGCGAGGAGAAGCACCCCAAAAATGCCATCAAAAACCAGAAGTACAACATCTTCACCTTTGTGCCTGGGGTGAGTTAGTTTCAGAAGAATCACGGCACCGTTACTGTTCTGAAGCCTGGAGGTTTAACTGAACGCACATTTGAGCCTCTGATCTTTGGTCCAGATACCACACTTATATGGCTTTATTGATTCTATATATTTTGCGCTTTTTATGTTCCCACTGCTATTAACTTTTATAGTCCCCTCCAGCGACAGTTCCTCCTCCCAGGTAAAATATGTTGATGTTGTCACAGTTTAACAGTACGTAAAGCACAGTAGTATGCACTGCATCTTTTTTTTTTAATCGTTAACTGTTCCTTTCAGTCATTAAATTAAGGGTTTACACTGTAGGGGACATTAGAGATCCATCAGTTACTTATTAAAACGCAAATGGTTCCATGATTAAGAGGCCCATCTTGCCCGTGCCATAAAATGTCAACTGTCTGTTAGAGATGTAGATATTCTCATCGACTCTGAACCAAACACCTCTGTTATTTTCCCGCTCCACTTTGAATTATTAAATACTCACAAATTGAGTTTAGCAGTGTGCATTTTTCCCTAAAGGTCAAGGGGTTCATTAACTGCAGCGCGTCGTCCATTGATCCTATTGTCTCTGATAATCTGTGACTAGATGCTCGACTCTCATTATTGCAAACATTATTCAAAATTTGACCTTAGATAAAGAGCCTGTTGGTTTCTACTAAAGGTCTCTCAGAGGTACTAACAGATGCAAAAAAAAAAAAAANCAAAAAAAAAAAAAGTACCTTCATGTAATAATTAATGAGTGGACAGCTCATTAGTAAAGAGCCTTCAAGTTGTTACCAGTAGCACTTTGGTGTTTGCAATATAAGACATCCTCCATTTGAATGCACCTGAAACAATATGTGATCAAATCAAGCTCATCATGTATGATTAAGATAACAGCCTTATTCACCATCATTCTTTATGTCATCAGCAGTCATAAGTGTCTTCTAAGTGCAAAATGGAACCTGTATGCCAGTTTCCATGAGTATAATGTGAAGTTACCAACATTAAGGACCATACTGGTGGTTTTGCATGTTTGAGCCCAATATGTACAATCCTCATACATGTTCATGACAGTCATTTCCCAAAACATTCTACTAGAGCTGTAAATACTATAATTGTTTTTCCTACGTTCCAGATGGCCATTGGTTTGAGTTAATTTTGGAACGTTGTTAAACTCAACATATAGAGACTTGGAACGTGCCTGAGATAAGTAATCCATCACAGCCAATTAAAGGAACATACCGGCCATTTTGCATGTTTGAGCCTAATATATTAAATTTTCATACATGTTACATTACTGCCAATCATTTCCCAAAGGATAAAACCATTTTTCAGCTTTCCTGATATTTTGCAAAATCTCTTAATCTTTCAAAATCAAATATTCAAGTGATACACCCACCTTAAAAATCAAGGTTTCGCCTGCTAATAGTTACGCAGCCTTATGAAGTCACGGTCGTTTAAATTTTTCAATAAGCGTAGGTCTTCTTTTGGGACTATATCCCCTGGTGGAGACATACCTTCATTCCATGCTTTTTATTGCGCTTAAATGCTAAAATTACATAACTTCTAAAAAAAACCTGAATACATGTCTTGTTCACAATGATGGATTACCTATCCCGAGAACGTTTCAAGTATTAACAAATTGATTTTAATAACGTACCAGAATGAACTGAAGCCAGTGGCAGTCTAGAAGGTAGGAAAAATTTTTTAATTCACCATTCCAGTAGTATGCTTTGGGAAATGATTGTCAGTAACGTTTTAGTGTTTGTAAATTGAATGTATTAGGCTCAAACATGCAAAATGGATGGTATGGTCCTTTAAATCTTTTGTTGAAGTCACTTTATTTAACTGGTTCAACATGGAGCTGCACATAAGAAAATGTATGTCTCTGCCAGGGAATGTAGTCCCAGGAGAAGACAGCTTTTAAGGGAAATTAAATATGACCGTCTCTTCTGAGTCGGACGTACAAGTTAGCAGGCGAAACATTGAATTTTATGGTGGGTGTATCACCTGAACATTAATTTTGAAAGATTAGGGAATCTGGCAAAATAACAGGAAAACTAAAATACAGTTTTCTGTTTTGGAAAATGGTTGTCAATATGCCAGTGATATTTATTGGACTTAAACATGCAGCATCACTGGTATGGTCCTTTAAAGTGCATTGATCTTGGTTTGGCGCCAGTACTCTTGTCAGTGCGCTGATGAAGGCACAAAGTATAGAAGTATCTTACCTCTGCTCATGTGTATGTAGCTTAACATGTAACTTTCACATCTTGGGCCATGTAACACACCCTGTCTGCTTTGTTGTTATGTCTGCTAGCTGCATCCCGTTTGTCTCTTCTTGTCTTTGACTCCCCAGACATGTTCCCTCACCTCTCTGAATCTTTGTCTTCTTTCTTCTCTCAGGTTCTCTACCAGCAATTCAAGTTCTTCCTCAATCTCTACTTCCTGGTGGTGGCCTGCTCGCAGTTTGTGCCATCGCTGAAAATTGGCTATTTATACACATACTGGGCACCTCTGGTAAATGAGAATTAATACGTTTACAGTGATTGATTTGTATCAGAAAATTTTTGGAGTCATTTTTTCTGGTTTTGGATGTAATGCAGTTTGCAGCGTGGATATACCACTCTCATATCATATAACCAGTTTACTGTTTATTCTGTAATTATTGAATTTATGATGTTTTGCGCTACCACATAAAAATCTGTGGAGATCTTACTATATGCAAAACTAATATCTTTTGTGTTATATTAACAGTGGCATTACTGAATCCCTGTAAGTCTCCTTTTATGCGGCATGATGATCACAGCGTGATGAATCTATTTTTTTTTTTTNTTTTTTTTTTTTTGACACGCTTTGTCACTCAGGGTTTTGTGCTGGCCGTCACAATGATGCGAGAAGCTGTAGACGAAGTGCGACGCTACCAACGGGACAAGGAGATGAACTCTCAACTTTACAGCAAGCTCACGATGCGAGGTGAGCTGGGAGGGGGGCGGGGCAGAAGCAATCTATCCATATTCCTTCTCGTGCCGGTAACTGATTGCTGACACTATGGTAACAGATATTTCAATGTATAGTCAAGCTATCCTCATGCAATTAAGAGACGGTCCTCCAGCGGATTTACACTTGTAACAGAGGTCATTCTTCTCACTGTAATTGCATTGATTTTTTTTTCTCTCCAGTTTCTCAGCTGTATGATCTACAGTAAGATCTGCCCCTTTGTTGAATGAGTGGTAAATCCCCTTGTGTGATATCTGTGACGCCTGTGAAGGATGTAACTTTCACGCCGCGTGTACTCGTGTGCATGTACATAGTCACGCGTGCACGTGCGCACAGTAGGAGAAGGGGCGTGGAGGATGTTCAGTCAGTATAATTGAGAGTGGCCTTATGCCTCGTATTTGTCTGTGCGTCGCTCCAGAGATGAAAACAGAAGGGTATTGCATTAGCAGAAGTTAGAGGTAATCAATGTGTTTGAAATGGAGAAAGAAAGAAGAGCAACAGAAAAAAAAACAAAACAAAAAAAACAGAAATCAATAACTGCATTTTTATTTCACAACTGCTAAAAAATTAATCATAAAAATTTGGCACTTTTAATTAAAATGTGCCTGTTGAGTGAAGTTAGATTTCTGTCAGTGGTATTTGACATTTTTCATCTGACCTGTTTTGTCTTCAGGTAAAATTCAAGTGAAGAGTTCAGACATACAAGTTGGAGATCTGATCATTGTTGAGAAGGTAAAACTTTTGTATTTCCAGTAGATGACTTTGCATGATGGAATTTTAAACTGCCCACTTTTGGTCATGGGTCAGAACTTCCTCCTACATATGCTACCACCTCAGTCATTTATCACCCTGGTGTCTAATTATTCTGCAAAACTAACTACTCTTCTCATCTGATTGCCCACAGTTAATATAAAGAGCATCTGCTGCTTTCATTAATTATTCTGGCACTTTTGTGAAAGTTTTACATATAATTTTATTGTGATTGCACGCATCAGCTACAGTACAGTTAAAAAAGGGGAAAAGGGGGGATTTTGGAAGCGTTAACAGCTGCCTTAAAGTAGATAAAGTAAGTGAGCTGGGTTTGAGTGTACCATCCAGAGTGCGAAAACTGTTGCTAGGACTGTGAAACTAAAATCCCACTCACCTATTTAGTTTGTGATTTTCAGTTTTAGCTCAACCAATGTGAAATCTAGCTGCTGCTGGCAAGTGGACAAATAAAAATTCCATTACTGTGTGCTAGACAGACTTTAGAAGCTGGTTCTCCTTCATCCCCTGGTCAAGGTATTGACCTTGTTTAATTATTCAGGAAGATTCAGAAGGCTTTTGCCACAGTGCTCAATAACATGCTGCCACTTATGTTCTCATTCTTTCTTTTTGTAGAACCAGAGGATTCCTGCAGACATGGTATTCTTGAGAACATCGGAGAAAAATGGTGAGAGGCAGGGTATTACTGAATCTTTATCAATGTGAAGTGAGACAGAATTTATAAATCTGTAAAAAGGGATTGAAATCTTAATAAACAAGTCAAGTTTATTTGTATATCCCAATATCACATACAGTGTCTCAAAGGGTTTTACAGACCCACATATTAGTGGTTCCCGACCCAGCCCAAGTTCTCTAAGAAGATGAGGAAAAACTCCCTAAAAACCTTATATAAGGAAAATGGAAGAAACCTCAGGAAAGGCTATTCAACAATTATTACTATTACTACTATTAAACAGTAGCAAATCATTAAAGTTGATGTCGTGAACTTTGTGTGCCCTGAGGCACTTTAACAGAGAAAGTGGGTGAGAAATGTGATTTTTTTCCACACACTTCCACTCCTTTGACATCATCTGATCAAGGCAGCCTGTGATTCATATGGTTTATCACACATTCTTCCGGTGACTGATGATGTAAATTCCAATTAATCAATGAGCTGTGTCAGGTCCTGGCTCTTTTCTAAGGGGCATCGGGAGGAAATGTTCTGAGGACATCATTTCCATCAATCTTTGATGTGCCAATATGCTTGGCAGGGAGCTGATGATGTCTTTATGCCTGAAAAACAAACACACTTACACACACATACTCACTCATACACAGTCTGTTACATACTCACCCACACACATACACACACACACACACCTCAGTTTGAGGAGTGGAACTGCCATTGCAGCAGAAGGAAAGCATGAATCATCCTCCTCGTGTTAATGTTTTCCATCATACTTAACCCTCCAGGGATGGTTTATTGCCGCCCTTTACCCTCTCTGTCAAATAGTGGCTCTCATCCATCAGTTTCATATGTAATATTACCTCAGATCAATACAGGTCACGACTGCTGAACGTTTATGAGGCCGTGTGGTGTCCACAACAAGCACAGATTCTCTATATCCTGCCACAGGCTCTCTCTTACATTGCCATCTTTCTTTTAACCAATGAATATTTTAAATATTCATACAATTCTAAGCATATTATATACTTTAGACATTATCATCATTACAAAACTGTTCTTTGGATGAATGTTGTTCAGAGCTGATTGATTTCATTTTAAATTCTTGTTTAGATCGTAGTGTTTCTAAAAATACCAAATGTTTTTTGCAGAATTCTATGGAAATATATATAAAATCATACCAATAATTTTAAAGATGTAGCTATAGATTTTAGAATAGAATAGAACAGAACAGAACAGAGCTGAACTTTATTGTCCACCATAGGTGGAAATTTGTTAAAATTTCCACCTATGGAAATCCGTAGTTTTTCACCGTAATCCGTAATTTCCACCCGTTAAAAATCAGAACAGACAAGCACACTTCATACATACATAAAATCCATATAACAGAAAAAAAAAATTACAAGTGCCAGACAATGGAGCAAGTACAAGTGGTCAATTTGCAGAGTTCAGGATATTTATGGCAGTTGGAATAAAAGATCTCTTGGCTGCCAGTGGCACTCTATAGCACCTCCCAGATTTCAAGACTTCGAACTGATTGAATAAAGAATAAAGCAGTTTTTCACTCAATAAGTGCAATATAATTTCAGTGAAACAGGTCCAGAATGTATATGTGAATTTAATATGGCCTTTTGTTGTAGTATCAGTAAAAATGTTTGATCTATGCACTGTTTATTAGTCTAGGTGAAATGTAAGGAAACATTGCAAAGCTTGAAATTCTATTTGATCAGAGACATCTGAGGTGTTTGAGTCAAAGTTGGGTTAATTTCCTGTTTAAATGATTGCACAGGAATTATCTATCAGGATAGGAAAGGAACATTTTGATTGCTAGCGTGGAAACATAAGGAATTCCGGTACTATAGTGACAGCAGGACCTCACTCTCAGTGCAGGTGAAAGTGAAAAACCAAATAACAGACACTGAACTGCCTGAAATTTGATTTAGTTTTATTGTTTTTCAGGTTCATGTTTCATCAGAACAGATCAGCTGGATGGAGAAACAGACTGGAAACTCAAAGTTGCTGTTGGCTGCACACAGCGTCTACCAGCAGTGGGGGTATGCAGCCGTTATGATGTCATGTATCTCTTAAATTTGCCTGTTTCTGACTGTGAATGTACCAACCGCTGTAAAAAAGTGAATCAATATTATCACTAAAAGCAAAGTAATTAAAGTTGTTTGTTGTGATGGAACCTTAATCACAGATAACCAACATCAGCAACAAGCTAAACCTGACAGCAGCTTCCTTTAGCTGCTCCAAAACACTTGATATCGAATTGTTTCAGCAAGTCATTTAGTGATTGAGGTTGTGGCATCTGTATCATTTCTCCCAAACTTGGTGTATTTGTCAAGAGTTAAAACAAATTAATTAATTTTTTTAAACAAATGATACATCTGTGTTCACCTCACATTCAGCACTTGACCTCAAATTTACAGTCCAAATCTGCAGATAGTAAAAGTGATGTGCTATATAATACAGTTGTTAGCCATGATCAATGAGTTTCTGTAACAATTTTCAGTCCCCAAAAAAGTTATTAGTAAGTCAGTCTTATTAAATTATATATCCATGCTACATGACTACTGAGATGATTCAGAAACAAACCAAAAGTCTTCTCAACCACTAAATGAATCTGATCTGTTTGTGTGTGTCTAAGTTTAGCAACCAAATGGTCTGAATGTGGCATCATTCTGAGTCTCTGTGCTTCCTTGTATAAACGTCTGGAGCAACTTTACTCTCCATTGGGGGTTCAGTAAAATAATCTTCCCTGTGCCTCCTTAACCGCTCTGCCCATGTTCTCACCAGGAGAACACTATCTGAGCACGGCTGGAGGTTGCCTGGCTGCTGCAGAAGCTGCCTGCCTGCCTGCCTGAATAATTTAATATTTACAATCAATTTTGTTCCACTTTGGGGAAAAAAGGCTGGTGGTGCTTGACAGGTCAGAGGCTGCAGTCCTTTGTTTGGATGACTGTGAGAAACAGATCATGGTGCATCGTTTATGTTTTATTCCGTCTTCACTTTGAGAACAAACCATTGCTTGTGTTTTTGTCAGTTATTTCACATTGCTACCAATGAAACCATGGCAAAAACGCATTTGCAAAAGTTCATATTTAGATTATTTTAGGTTTGTAGCTGACATTGTCTTTCAGTGTTGAACAACAGTTGAATGAGCTTATATTTATGGATTGCAAACATTAAAAGCCTTTTTGTATTTGAATTTTGCATTAATCAGCACTAAAGACTTTATCTTCCTTTCTGTAACTTTGGCTTGTCTCAGGACCTCTT
Source organism: Lucifuga dentata (assembly GCA_014773175.1). Lineage (NCBI taxonomy): Eukaryota > Metazoa > Chordata > Actinopteri > Ophidiiformes > Bythitidae > Lucifuga > Lucifuga dentata. The sequence continues at coordinate 85,392 of VXCM01000066.1, read as the reverse complement.
ATCCATCAGCACCTACGTCTATGCCCAGAAGCCTCAGCTGGACATCCACAGTTTTGAAGGAAACTTCACAAAGGTAAAGTAGCTCGCTGACATATTTATGACTCGTGAAACAACTCTTAAACACATGCAGATTTTTGTCATAGAAACGGGATTGACATGGAAGATGAATATCACTGCAATGTGTTGAGAAGTGGTAACAATGAGGGCTTATGTGTGTCCATCCAGGCCCGTTGTTATCTCCAGCAGGCGTACCTCTTACATCACAGGCAGGTTCTCTGAGCTCCAGCTCCATCCATCCCCTCTTGTTGCTCAGTGATTTTTTTTTTTCNTTTTTTTTTTTTTTATTAATAGCAGATTAGCGCAGCCCCCACAGAGAGGAGAGCTCCAGTACAAAGGGAGGCTTTGTGGCCCGTCTTCACTCTTGGCCACACACCAGGCTTAGTGAGCAAGCACTTCCTCCACTCATTCATCCTCCGTGGCCTTTCTTTGCATAGCGTGTGCTTTTAGTCTGAGCAGGATGGGAAAAAAAATGGGTTCCCACAGATCCGCAGCAAATGAACTTACCTATTTATGAGGGTTTCTTTTTCCTCTTTTTGTTTTTCTCGAGACGGATATGGTGGCTTGTTTCTATGGTCTTTACTTAGACCCTCTGCAGTTATGAACACCATGGTATGATGCCAATGTCAGAGCGGTCAAGCATTCTGCAACCTGCCATTTATTTTTCATGCACCTCTTTCCATGTTTGAGTGGATTGACAGGATGTGGGTGCTTAGGTATCATAATTATCATATCAGTCAGGCAATTTGAGCTGAAACTGGAGCCTTGACTCTGCACTCCTGACTCAAGCCGTTTTCAGCATTCGTCTTTATTTAAGAGAGAAGGGTAAAGAACGGAGGGNACTCCTGACTCAAGCCGTTTTCAGCATTCGTCTTTATTTAAGAGAGAAGGGTAAAGAACGGAGGGTGAAACAAGAGGCTCTCCAGGGACTTATTTATCACTGAAATCTCATCTACAAGTACACTCTATACTGTTTTTAAAGGAGCCTCTATCACCATGCCAAATCTAGTGAAAGTATTAGTTAAGGAGGTACCATGCTACTGTTTGAGAAACTGCCAGTCTGACCAAAGTATATACAGTATATTCAATGAAATACTGTTCACTTCAGCAGCTCAACTCTCCTGAAATATTCCTTTGCCCTGATTAACGCTTCTAACCTTGGTCTACGTAACTGTTTAATGCATTGCTTTTCTTTTGAAATTTGATTTTCAATCAGGATTTTTAAAATGGATCATGGAATGCCACAGTATACATAACATATCTAAAAGTATCAGTCATGCCATAAAACAATTAAAATTGTGCACTTGTACTGCAAATAACTTTGACAAATTACAGTATTACAGTATAGAGTATGTAGCATTTTAATGTAAATAACTTATTACTGACATATTTTGAGAAGTCATTATAATTCTGTAAAATAATGAGAAATTACCTAAAACCTATCTATCAGTGCAGTGACCTGTAGATAGGTCACTGCACTGACCTTCAGTAGATTTTAGTAACGTTTTGATTGACTTTTTGTATGCATTTTAACTTTTCATGGACAATAATGGCTACTGGAAAAAAGCAATAAAATTACAATGGTTTTATTAGTTGTAGACAAAAATACAAACTCTAAGAGATCAACCAAAAGAAAAAGCTCTAAATTCAAAATGAAATAGTCTACACATAAATGTTTATAATAGAAAGATTTATAATAAAACCATAAAAAACTTTACATCTTCAAATCTTACCTTTACAATATTTTAAAAAATGATTTATAGTGGAAATTAACTGATATGTTTATTACATATGCCTCTTTATCACACATTTACAAAAAATGTTTTTCAGTTTGATGTATATTATACTGAAAGTTAGATTTTTGCCCAGGTGATTGATCTGTAGTTAAGTAGCCTGGATGGTTTTCCAGACATTTCCAAATGTCTTGTAAGATCTGTGAGTGCCGAAAAACAGTTACACTACGTGCCAAGATTTCCACAGCTGACAGCCATGAAATAGGCACTAATCTGGTTTTCACCTGCTTTCAGAGTTGCTCGATGTAGAACCCCCAGAAGAATTGAATTGGATGACAAAGTGAAAGCTTAAATCAGCTAAATCCTAAATCAGGTTCAATCTCAATAGTCATTTGATTTTTTTTTTTTTTTNGTTTTTTTTTTTTTTTAGAAGGAATTTATTGTAAAAGGCAAAAGCATTGATTGTCTTGTACTGTTTCAAAGCGAAATTCATGGCTTCCTGCTGTTTTGTTTTTCTTATGTGCCTCAGGGCTACACAGAGCAGTACTAATTAGAACTTGGCTGATTGCAGAAATAAATTCAAGCAAGTAGTTCTCCATTCTCAATAGTCCGAGTGTGTAATCCCTGTGTGTGCGTGTGCATGTGTGTGTCTCATAAGGGGCATTAAAGTGTTCAAATTTAAACAAGGACCGTCAGCTTGAAATTGGCATTTCTTACATTAATGAATAAGTTCTTTGACATCAGTTAACAATATATTGATTATATCAGAGAGTCCCATTCATGTAAAGCTTTTGTAAAATTTGTTATGAATTTACTTCTTATGTTGTGGTGAAATTAGCTAATTTTCCATTTTGGGGTTTCTTTAGTGTACAGAAATTGAAGTTTGTTTTTGAATTACACTTTAGCTAACTTACAGACACCTAAAATCTTGACTCAGCAGAGTCTGAATATTGATGGCACATTATTTTGTAGAAGTACCCAATATGTTTTAACAAAGGGAATGAAAATCATGCAGCAGTAATCCAGTGAACGAAAGTTAATAGAAACATTTGTGCCTGAGCGTTCTGACTCAGTGGATACTAACGTGAGTCCTCCCACCGTCCCTAATTATTGCATCCTAACTCTCCCTTAGTGGATGTTCCTTTTTTCACTTAAAAAAAAAAAAAAAAAAAAGCAAGAGGATGGCCTTGTTGATGATGGAGAAACTTTTCTGAATTGTTTTCAGAAATTAAAAGACTTTAAGATGGTTTTTCCTCACAAATCCTAAAATATCAACTGGCTCTGTGAGGTCTTATTTCTCTGGCATGAAGATGGGTTGAGCAGTGTAAAGACCAGTGCCTGAACAGTGAATTTACATTTACTAAATGAAATGTCAGTTAAGGCAAGTCAATTTATTTATAAGCCATTTAAAAACAACAAAGTTGACCAAAATGCTGTACAACTACAAAACAAGTACAAATAAATATATCCAATACAGAAATAAAATACATTAAAACACCAAGAGACAATATGAAAACAGAAAGATAAGACACAATGACTAACACAATGAATAACCCAAATGTCAGGCTGGTTGAAAAGGCCAAGGAGAATAAATAAGTTTTAGCCGTGACTTAAATGTTATCAGTGATGTCGCGTTACCAATGTGGAGAGGTAACTATTCCATAGTTTTGGCACCGTTACTGCAAAGGCACAGTCCCTCTTAAGCTAAATCTGGACCTTGGGACGACCAAAAGCAACTGGTCAGCGGATCTAAGTGACCTAGAGGGGGTGTGGGGACATAAAAGATCTAAGTGATGTAAAAACAAATAGCAAAATTTTAAAATCAATCCTATAGCAGAGCGGAAGTTAGGTGCAGCCAAACTATTGCACACTTCAATATTTATCTATGATCGAATAATTAAAAATAATAATTAAAACATTCTTTAAAGTGTGGAAAACACTGGTAACCCATATTGTCACACTAGCATTTTGATTTATACACACTTAGACAAATTCTGAAGTATTGAGGTTTTTTTTCTTTTTGTTTTCATTTCCTCTATAGGAGGATTCAGACCCTCAGATCCACGAGAGCCTGAGTATTGAAAACACTCTTTGGGCCAGCACAGTTGTTGCATCTGGTAAGTGAATAACAGCTGTGATTGCTACAGTTCATTTCAAAACTGTTTGCATCTTTCTTAAAATGTGACATTTTTCCAGATGATGCTTTGCAGCCACAGGATATGGATGTTACACACCTCTGCAGAATGAGTTTTGATGTAGAATGTTGTGTTTGTAAATATTCATAAATTAGAGACTGTAACTTAACGTTGCTTTCTGATCACATCGCTCACTTTATGATAAAAGTGACTTCAGAAGTTACTTTTAACATTGTGTTGAGTACATGTGATCTGTGGCATTAAACCTTTGGTTAGAAATATCGTTATCTGAACTTTAAAAAAAAACAAAAAACAAAAGCCAGTGTGAATCCTAGAGTTGTAAGTAATCCTCCAGCTAAGCGATTCCCCACAGAAACGGTTGTGTCAGTTGAGAGTGTTTGTGATGCTGTGAATGATGGCCACACCATTGATTTGTGGTGTTGCTCTCCTCCTGGCCTGACCTTGACCAAAGGAACACACACACACAAACACACATGCACACACACACTGAAAGTCTGCTTTAGACTCCTTACATCATCTCTACTTGGGAATGTCATTGTCTATAAGCTTCTTCTTGACGGGCACTTGATCATCTCTGCAGTCTTGTTTTGGACACTTGAACTGGCCTGGATACCACGGATCTACTGTTATGTACCTCAGTCCAGCTGTGAAAAGAGAATTAAATGTCTGCATATTTAAATGGAAGTCCTTCTGCATGCTGTGCCACACACCATTTGTCAAATTTTCATGTTTCTATATTTCTGAAGTTTGACACCAAAGAGCAATTCATTACTTTTCTCCTCAGGTCTGCAGTCACCCCTTCCCTCTCCTCTCCCCGTTCCCACTTTCTCATTTCGTTTTGTAGCCATTTTTAACTTTCTCCTTTGCCATTTTTATAGTTTAGGGATTTCAGAGGATGTATTTAGGTTTATTAGTACCCTTGCTCTCTCATTAAGCTAATTTAATATTAATGAATCATTAATCCTTTGTAATAAGGCCACTGTAATGAATCGGCAAATAAAGATGGCAGCGTATTGATCAGGTTTTATGAGCTTCTTCCATAGGGTGGCTGAAGGCCCTGAGAGTCTAAGCGTGTTAAAGCCCTGTCCACCGGGGCAATGAGACAGAACTCAGCTCAGCCTTATTGTGTTTCTTCTCATGCAGTTCATCTTACTTGACCAAGATGAGTGTGTGCGTGTGTGTTTGTGTCAGTGTGTGTGTATGTGTGTGATAATGGTGGGGGGACTTAATGAACAGCATTATTTACCTTGTCTCTCTCCTTGGCAGGCACAGTGATCGGGGTGGTGATCTACACAGGCAAAGAGACCAGAAGTGTACTGAACACATCCTATGCCAAGAACAAGGTGAATACTTTTTGGGGTTTATTTTTTGGTTTGTGTATTTCTGCAGAAACCGTGCATGTTTCTGGTTTGTAAGACTTTTTGTTCACAGATGAAAGCACTGAATGAAAGGAAAAAAAATTTAAAGGAAAGAAAACATCTTCTCTCATTAGAGCAGAGGCTGCGATCTGAAGTATTATATCCTTGATAACACACAGATACACAAAAAGGATTTAAATACCACTTCTGATTTTTCTGATTTGCATTGCTTTTGAAATTAAAAAAATATGCAAACATGTTTCTTAATTTTAAGTCCTATTCAGATCTGAGAAATAAAAGCTTAATTCACTTTTTTCTAAAACACGTGAAACACCTTGCAAAGTTAACATCCTTTTTCTTCCTCTAATCACTAATCAATCATCATGCCAGGGTGGTTTTTTAACCTTGACTTTCTAGATAAAGTTGGACCTGTCAGTGCGAAAGGTCGTCAGCAGTTGCTAATTAACCAAAAGGGAAATTAAGTAGCTGAGGATTTAAATGACATTTTTAGCAGAACGTTAATCCCACAGAATCCCCATTGAGCGTTTTGTCCCCAGATTGAGAAGATTAATGAAATTTTTATTCTAAATATAAGATTTTACCTGGAGGATCATTGGGCGAGATAGACACGGGTCAACTGTGAGATCTCAGAGGCAACGTTTTAGCTGGAGTGTGCCAGGCTATCACTTCCATGCAGTGACATTTACACACAAAGTTATCACCTATAACTGTCTGCTCTTATAAAGCTCTCTGTCGTGCGACACAGCCCCTTCCCACTGCAGCACAGTTTTGACACCAGTGTCTTTTAATAAGAACGCTGATGTGGCGGGTCAAACGGCATGGGCTGGTGTTTTGTGTAAGCTCCACAGCTGAGAGGAATTCAATATTTCAAGGAGATGATGTCAGAAGTGCCAATATAGAGACTGGAGATTGGGAGAGAAAGTCGATACAGTGCGGCTAAAGTCGCAAGAACGTTTTGGCCTCATATAATCTGTTGTGACACTGGCCAGGACAATGCCTGCTCCTGATCAATCTGACAGGACGTCAGACATAGATTTGGTCTTTGTCTCTGTATTGTTAGACGGAACTCTGTCTGCGGAAAGAGACAGAACAATGTCATTTGACAAGAGGCCATTCTTCAATAAAGATTGTTTGTTGGAAGTTATCCAAGTTTGAATGCTCTGAGCTCTTCACATTTCTCTCTTCTTCTTACTGCGAAGACTGAAAAAGAGGAAAATGTGCTATTATCTCCATATTAAATTTTCTTGACATCTTTAATTTGCCAGTGCCACAAGCAATATACGATATACTATTTACAGACTGAAGTTGTGATATTCTTTAGTATTTACTTAATGAATATTCATGTCTCACAGCTGCAATTCTTCATCAGATTTCACACATGCTAAAATACAAGCCACACAGGCAGATCGAATCATTCCTTTCACTTTTAATGGCTTGGAGATGAATGGAGTAAAATATGCACTTTTATTCATTGATAGCATCTTTAGGTTGAGGTAATTGAGTCCTTTTTCCCTCCTTGACTGAATGAATAATGACTTCATCTGATCCCCGTCAAGCCTTGGAAAATTTAGGCTAGCCATTGTTCAAGCAGAAGGGGATCCTTTGCTTTTCAGGCATGCACTGTGCTCTCTGTCTTAATTTTTCTTCATTTTAATCCACCCAAATTCACCCTATTTTTCTCAATAGCTCAACCATGAACCATGTAGTGAGGCACTGGGGTGGGGAGATACCCACCCACTCTCCTTACCCTTCCCCTCTCTGCTACCGGGAGTTTAACAGCAACTGATAAATCAGTCACACTGGTCTCCCAGCTCTCCCAGTCCTCTGGGGAATGGGGTTGGTGGGGGCTCAGCAGTGGAGGAATTCTCCTGCTTTTTTTTATAAGTGCTTGCCCCCTCCCCTCCTTTTCAGACCAGTTCCTTTATATGAGGGAGGAGAGATGTTATGTTCTGCTGTTTTTCTAAGCGTGGTGCATCAGATGAAAGCCGTCTGTATACAGGGCTTTGCTGTGAGCGCTGCCAGAAAGGGGAAGGGCGATTCTTTATTTGACATCTTTTTCCCACATGCTCCATTGGCTGGGAGATACACTCGAAAAATAAAAGAAAACTCTGACCCTTTTTTCATCTTTTTTTTTTTTTTTTTTTTCCAAGAGAGCCATCTCAATATGGGAACTTTCTCTATTTTTGAAGCCTTTTGACCCTCAATGGCAATACTTCAGCACAATAATGCAAAATAGTGTCACCAATAAACTCATTTATGCTGTACACACAGTTTGCATGATAAAAGCCTTCACAGCTAAGAACGTCTTTCATTCGCTTTGTTTTTTCTCTGTGAGGAGCATATTGTAAGGTTTGGATAGCAGATGGGAAAGAAACAGTCTTCACCAGTATAAACTGAAGCAAAAATGTTTGTTGCTTAATCTCCAATCTGTACTTAATATTGTAAGTTTATATTGGTGTCTGTTTATGTCTCTCTCTCTCAAGGAAAAGAACTATTGTCATGAAGCTTTGGAGTGTAAACATATTGGATTAAAACAGATCTGAGATGCAAAATGCAATTTTTCACTTCATAGTAATTTATGGTATATGATTTTTTTTTTTTTAATACAGATTAGGCCTTTAAACTTACTTTAAAACAGTTAATTTTCCAGTATTCTGGTATCGTATCAAGGATAGGATTAAAATAAAAAAAAATTTTTGTCACCTTTTTTTGTCACTGTAGGTCGGCCTGCTGGACCTGGAGCTCAACCGCCTTACCAAGGCCCTGTTCCTGGCCCAGGTGGTTCTATCTGTTGTCATGATAGCGCTGCAGGGGTTTGTGGGTCCTTGGTTCCGCAACCTTTTCCGATTTGTCGTGCTTTTCTCCTACATCATCCCCATCAGGTATTTCATTGGACTCTTCATTCTTTCAAACAGCTTGTTGTTTCTTCTCTCTGACTGTAAACAAAGAACCATGGCAGATAGTGACATTTTTTCAAGGAGAACATGTGTTCTCAAAATGGGAAAAAAAAAAAAAAAAATGAAATGCACCAGAAAGAAATTTGAAAAGATATGTTTTTATTTCAAAGTTGCTACTTTTTTGCAGCAGCAGGGTCTCACTGATTTTTTTCATACGTGTAGCTTGCGTGTCAATCTTGACATGGGGAAGTCTGCTTATGGCTGGATGATCATGAAAGACGAGAACATTCCCGGCACTGTTGTTAGAACTAGCACCATCCCTGAAGAGCTGGGTCGTCTGGTTTATCTGCTGACAGACAAGACAGGTACGACTCAAACATTAAAAACCACACTTACATAGTTGGTATTTTAAGTTTAGGCTTTTATTCAAGGCACAATATAATGTTATCACACTTCTAACTCAATTTAGAAGCATAGTTAGTTTGCGTACACATTATTATTATTATACATTTATGATAACTGTTTGCATTGGTTCCAGTTGATGGTAAAATGCTGTAATCCAATGGAAGCACATTTAATTTCAACATTGTTTCAAACAGCAGTAAGCTATATATATAGTTTTATATATATATATAGATATAGATATATAGATATCTATATATCTATATATATATAGATATATAGATATCTACATATATATATATATATATGTTTTGTTTTTTTTTTCAGTCCACATGCATTGTGTTTATATGCTTTTTGTTCAAAGATACTTTGTGGTTCTATGCAATAAATGTAGCATAGCTTTGCTTTTTGTATGTTTGGTTAGAAAATATACTGTACATAATATCAAAATACATTATACCTTTGCCTGCAGTAGCCACAGATGCATATTAGGTGTTGGGTGGAATTGATATTTGGGGGCAATATTGCTGTGGAGGAAACACACGAGCATGACTGCACACAAAGTGAAAGAGGATGTGACTGTATTGAAACAGAAGCATATAGTAAAACACAATAATGTAACAAACACAATTAAACACAACCTAGTACACAAAAACACTCAGCACACTGAAGCAAAATACCACCTGAAATACCACACAAAGTCCTTATACGTCATCATTCATCATTTCATCTGCAAATTAAGCCACTTTATTCTAGTAAAGCATCAAAGGACCACACTAGCCATTTTGCATGTTTGAGTCTAATATATCAATTTTCATATATGTTAAGTTACTGACAATCATTTCCCAAATGATAAAACCACATTCCAGCTTTCCTGATATTTTGCAAAATCTCTTAATCTTTCAAAATCAAATATTCAAGCAATACGCCCACCTTAAAAATCGATGTTTCACCTGCTAATAGTTGCTTACGAAGTCACGATCATTTAAATTTTTCGATAAACACAGGTCTTCTTTTGGGACTATATTCCCTGGTGGAGACATACATTCACTCTGCACTTTTTATTGACTTAAATGCTAAAATTACACAAGTTAGAAAAAAACCTGATCGCCTTGTTTGCGATGACGGATTACATATCCCAAGAACATTTCAAGTATCAGCAAGTTGGTTTTAATAGCGTACCAGAATGAACTGAAACCAATGGTGGCCTGGAAGGTAGGAAAAACATTTTTAATTCACCGTTCCAGTAGTATGCTTTGGGAAATGATTGTCAGTAACGTTACGTGTATGAAAATTGAATATATTAGGCTCAAACATGCAAAATGGTCAGTATGGTCCTGTTATTTCAACAGGTCCTTTAAAGTTTAATTCCAGGACTGTCGACATTATAAAGAACATAAAAGATTCAAGGGCAAAAGGCGACATTTCCAAAAAAAAAAAAAAAAAAAAACCTGCAGAAGTTCCATAAACTGATAATGCCTCCTTAAGCTTTCTGGGCCTGATTTTCTTATAACAAATGGGTGCTCTTTAGTAATGTCAGACATTGTATCAGAGTGATAAACTCTTGCGTTGGTCCTAACGTGCTTCTTTGTCTTAAACTGCTGATCTAGGTAGGAAGAGATTAGCTTTAGAGCCTATTTATTCAAGTTGATAGTTGAAGCACATGGAAAGAGGAGCAAACAATCAATCCATTAGAATTGGTTAACCCTGTTAGTCTAATGTTTTTGGAAGGTAGATGCCCTCTAATCAGTTTTACGCTCTATCAGCACACATTCTGGCAACCCGCATCCATTAAACAAGGCCATTGCCCTTGATTTCTATTTCCATTGATTTTTTCCCCCCTTTTTTTTGGTTTTGCTTTAGTTTCTGAACATTTAGTCCATTATGTATGCAGCATTGTGTGTTGTCTGTTAGTAATTTGATTAGGTCAGTAAGAAGTCAGTCATACCACCCTGTAGATCCCATGATGCATTTTAGTCAGTTGTCTATGGACAAACATGTTGCACACGTGTGTATGTTTGGGGGGTGGGAGTAGGGAGGGCAGTCAGTAAGATACTGAACCATTAATAAGTTGTTGGTTTGTGAAATTTTTAACTGGTCTTGTGAACTGCAGGAACTCTGACACAGAATGAAATGATCTTCAAGCGGCTGCATCTGGGAACGGTGTCCTACGGCACTGACACCATGGATGAGATACAAAACCACATAGTGCAGTCATATGCACAGGTGAGCCGTCTTCCTGTATAATCCAGTATGCAGTTAGTTACTTGAAGTCACCAATTACCAGTGGTAAATCCCTATGAGAGTGTTCTTAACCAAGATGCCGAACCTTTACCAGAAATTTCCTACACCATTATATGTGGTTCTGAAACTGAACAGAACTAACAAAACAAACAAAAAAAGAAGATTGACAGCAACAGAGTTGCTGTCAATCTAAAAATGTGTGACTGGAATGGGAATAAGTGCATTGGATTAAGAATATGTATTTCACTGTGTTTTTCCTGCTTATTCCCACCTCTCCCTGTGTGCCTATTTAATCAGGTTTTATATTTAGCCAAGGATAAGGTTTCCAGGAAAGAAGCCCATATTGTTCATTCATCATGTGGAGTCCCTGAGCAAGTCACTGTACTGTAAGTGAGTGTATTCCTCACCGGGTGGCTCGCATCAGATCTGGCTGCAGTCTTGACACAATGATATTGTTTGCTTGCAGCCAGGTCCAAACAGCTGGTGGAGTGCAACCATCTGCCCCAAACCCTTATTTATAATCTCAGCTAATGAAAAATGGCTGAACAGCGATGCCTCTGCCTGGCTGATTTGTATTATGTTGTTAATGTTTTACTCAAGCTCACTGGCACGTTGAAATGTCAGGTAAAATATGAAACTGGCTACTTAGCATAGAAAGGCATTTTAGATGATATTACAGACAGTGTGATAGGATTAAAGTACAGCAAACTTTAAGCAGGTTGGGTATAGTCATGGTGATAATGGTGAAAGCAAGTGGCTTCAGACAAAATGGGAAATGAAATTACAAAGCATACTGAGAACATATAAGTGCAACTGAATGGTTCCATTATTCAGGCATATTTTTCATACATATTACGTATTATATGTACAAGCCAACTAAAAAGCACAGGAAAACCTAGTAGAATGAAAACACACAGGAGAAGTTGGACTCTTTCCAATTTTAAAAATATAATTCCTAATAAAGGACAATAATAAACTTTAAACAATTATTAATGAAACCCATTTTATTTCTGTACTTTACCACAGTAACAGAATTTCTATAGATTTCCGTTGTTTTTATTTTTTGCAGAAATTTCCACTTAACTGGTGTACCACCAGTGGGTGCTTCAAGTACCATGAGTGGTACACATACCACAGTTTGAGAGCCACTGTTTCACATAATGCACGGGCTGAGTGCTTCTTTTTTTTTCCTGGTGTGTGAATATTATTTTTGATTTTTTTTTTTTCAGTATGTGAAATAACTGCATTGTTCTTGTAAGTCACTAGATTTTCAAGTTTCAGCAGGTGAACAAATCTGAAACCCTGACCTACTGATCTCTCCATATATCCCTCAGATGCTCTCAGTGAAGTTTGTCATTTTGCATCCTTACAGGGTTCTCCAGCCCCCCCTCCTTCCTCCTGGCAAGATATAAGGTTAATAATAAGCCAAAATCAGATCCTCCGGTAGAGCACATCAGCCCCTGTCAAAGGCAGCTGGCACAGTGGGATGTCCGCTAGCCAGCACATAGTTAAATTAATGGTTGCTGTCAGAACAGCGGAAGACATAAAAGGCTCCCAAAGCAGATATGACATGATGCAGCATTTCCCCCGCCGTGTCATTTAGTCTCGGGGGTTTAGTGAGTTGTCTATGAGTGCAGGATTAAATCTAGTCATTCTGGCTGGACTCTTTGGTTATATTAGTTATGTTGTGAGCTTTAAAAAAATTTCTGACCTGAAGTTTGAGGGATAACTTTTGTTTTGTTCAAATTTTAGAAATTTGTGTATTTGTGAGGAATCTTTTATTTCTTAATTTTTAAGGTAGTCGTGTGTGTGTGTTAAAGTTTGGTTTGTATGACGGAATAAAACCATAGAAACTAAGGCATTTAGTAAACAATAAAATTGAATTGTTTAGCATTAGTATTAGCAAATTGACTCAACCTCTTAATTTAACCAAAATAGTCCATTAATCTGAATTCACCTACACTATCATATATGTGGCATAAATAGGTTTATTAATCCCCAGTGGGAAAATTGGTTTGTCACCTGTACCTAAAAGACTTTACATAAAAGTACAATAAAATAAAATAAAATACACATAAAAAACACATTCAGTTGCACACCAAAGAAGGACATCAAAAACCATTCAGCACACCATAAAAATGCCACAAGCAAAAGAAAAGGTACAAGTGCAGACAGATACCACTTGTATTCTATAAAAACTACCAATAAGAAAAATGGATATAAGTAAAGTTAGATATGACTGAAGCTGCCTTTGTGCTCCCACTGCTTGTCACTATGTTAGGTAACTTCTCAGCCATCCAACGGTAGTAGCAGTGGCTCCACACCATCCAGAAAATCCCAGGCATCAGGGCCGAAAGTGCGCAAGAGTGTCAGCAGTCGCATCCACGAGGCTGTGAAGGCCATTGCTTTGTGCCACAACGTCACGCCTGTCTACGAGTCACATGGCATCGTAAACGGAGAGACAGAGTCTGCCGAAGCCGATCAAGACTTTAGTGATGACAACCGAACCTACCAGGCCTCCAGCCCTGATGAGGTAGATATGAACTTTCCTGGCTTTGTCATAGGAAATGGAAATCAGAGGTTAAAATTTAGGCTATTAACCAATGGACTGATATTAAAGTGTACTTGTTGGTACAGATATGAAGGAGGTGTTACGAATTGAAAGGTTCGTTACATGGTTCTTCCAAATGGAAAGACTAGAGGTAAACTCAGAAAGCGGAGAGCGGATGACATTCATGGTCCACTGAACTCAAACTGGCTGCTACATTCAATCAAATCAGGATTCTTCATTTGTAAAGAAACATCTTTGCAGAGTGATGTGTTATAGTTATCTTTAAACATGCTAACTGAAAACTTTTTACTTGAAATATAAGATGAAGTACTTGCCTCTACCAAATTTGAGGAAAATATAGTGTATGTTTTCATGTCTGTCTGACTGCTGAAGGTTTTCATTGTTTAGCACCAGGCTGTAGGATCAGTTGATTAGACTTGGAGAGCGTCTGCGATTAGGTATAGATATAGATTTTTTTTTTTTTTTTTTTNTTTTTTTTTTTTTTTTTTTAGCAATATCTAAAATGCTTTTTTTTTTTCCCTTCAAACCTTTAAAACAGCCCATAAGCAAGCATAAACTGTTATGGAAACTTCACCGTTGTAAATTATTCACAATTGTTAAAAATGTATAAAGGGCTCAGCTCTACCAAGTGCTGTCTTACATTCTCTTTAAATTTTGACAAGAAGCAGCAAAGGAGACAATCAAGAACAAGCCCTCACTTACCCTCTGTACAGTTTCCCCTCTGTCTTCATGCTTTATTGTTGATATTAAATAACCGCCATTTGCCGTAATAGTTATTTTACGAACAGAAAGTCATAGGTCATGAACTCCTTTTAGAGGTTAAGCTACTGGTTGAGGAATGCAGCAAGATAACAACCCCAAAGGCTTCTCCACTGCTTCCTCTTCTCTGGCTGTCTCTTCCTGTAATCCAAGATTTGGATCATTTATGAGTACGAAGGCGCGCTTAAGCCTTTTGTTTAAAGGCCTGTTTAACAGTAATATAGTCTGTAATTAGAGAAATCCGAGGAAGGCAATGACAATTGAACACAACGCAGGGAACGCTCTTTTTTTTTTCTTTTTTTTTTTTTTTTTNTTTTTTTTTTTTTTTTTTTAAATCAGAAAAGTTACTGATGTTATTTGTTTAAGGAGCCATTCGTTGGCTCCTCATTGGGTATTGAAGAGGAGCTAACCTTTCCATGGACACAAAGCTGCAAATTATTGATGTATTTGTCACTCATGACACGTGAGCATCTTTGTAAAGCTTCAGCAAGACTTGCATACTTGTTGTGGTCATAAACCCCAGCCAAGTCTAGCAATCAAAATGAAGATTAAAAAAAGGTGGTAAAGATAAATCGCTGTTTTCCATTAGGCCTGTCCTCCCCCTGAGTTGGTTTATATATTTATTTATATCCCTGCTCGCTGCTCTATCTCTACTCTCTCCATTGTCTCACACTGCTTGAATTGATCAATATTTAATTTTCTCTCAGAGACGATGAGAAGTGGAGGTCTGTGATTGTTCATGGAGCTCTCCCTTCCCCTTCTACCATATTCTTTGTTCGTTCTCTGTCCTTTTATCCCCCTTTCTCCCTCTCTCGCTCTCCCTCCCTCTCGTTGTCGCGCTCTCTCCTGTCTCATTGACCACAGCATCAGATCTTGTCTGGCTCCCCAGCTCTGACTCTGTCCTCAGCCTCTCTAATTTAATGAGCCATCATTAGGAGATGAAGTGGGCTGGCCACTGAGGTCAGCACAGGGGTCATTTGACCCGCTGGTCAGCCACACTGTCAACAGAGTCTGATTGTAACCTTTGACCTTTGTAATATCAGACAAAAGCATTTGACTGTGGCCTTTAATGACCGCCAAATCCAAGAAAGTGGGTGGTTCATCATGTTCAACTGGGTGTAACTGGCAGTTTCATATATATAGTTAGTTGTTTCACCCTGCTCTATTGCACACACGCACACACACACAAAGATAAAATGGACCAATAAAAGAATCTGTAATAAAGCAAAAGAAAATGACCCTGAAGGTGATCAATGCAAAAACTTTTAAGAGGGACTCCACTCATTTTCTAAATAAAATTGGTGCTGTAGACGACTATTGTTGTTGCTACACTACAAGTTTGAAAACTAAAGCCTCTCCTAAACCTTTTAATGAATTCAACCCACCCAACTTCTAGCAATGGCTTTAATTTCCAAATTTGTAGTCTTCAGCACCAATAGGAATTAACCATTGTGATGTCATAGAGGTCAGTTTGCCTGACTTTTCATAGTACCTTCTACAGAATTTGATGTGTAAAATTGCTGGAGTTCCCCTTTAAATACACAGGATAAATACTTGGCAACAGGGGCAACCAAATTGCACAAAATGGTTGAGGCTGATCTGAATCTGCTGTTATTGTTACAACCTTTAATACTTAAACTGTTGAGTACTTAAGCCAAAACAGTTTATGGATTTCAGGTTTTCATAAATCCAGTACACACACAGGGATTCTGTGTTCTCCTTTATGTAGAGAATAGTATTACTCTCTCATAATTCATATTAATAAACTATCTTAAACTGTCCAAATAAATTTAGTACTATTTATGCCCTCTTTATATTGCCAATGATACTACCGGAGAAGAATTTAACTGTACATGTTTAACTGTCTAGGGACCCTTTTCATCATGTCATGCTTTAGGTGCTGTTAATTTTAAAGGCAGTGCTGCCGTTGTGATATACATGATCACGAGAACATCGGGAACACAACTGGAATGATTGATTGGGTTGTTTAAAGCAGTCTGCCATTGCCGTAAAGTAACCACCAACAGTTTCTTCAGTTACTGTTGTAACACGATTCACATACAGTTAGTATCAAAGTTGACACAGCTTTAAATAGTTCCCATCCAGCTGATAAAGGAGATTGAAAAGCGATGTTTTAGATCCTTAACACATCCTGTGTCTGTCTGTGTGTGTGTGTGCACGCAAGCGAGCATGTGTAGCTAGGTACACACAGGATAATGACACACAGATGTGTGTTAAGTAAATATAGGCAATCCTTTTATGGAGCTCAAAGGGGGGGGAGAGGGGGCAGGAGAAATGATGGGGTATTAACAGGAAGTTCCAATTTGTAGGTCAGAGTATAATAACAACCTTTGAGTGAGCAAATTGAAAATGAACCCATTGAGGATTGAGTCGTGTGCAGCTGAACACTCACTTGGGGGCCACAGTTCCTGCTGAGGAGGAAAAGAGGAAAGATAAACAGAAAAACACTTATCTGGAGCTGAATGAGAAGAGCTCAGCAGCTCTGGACGTATCGTAACTCTCTCATGCCTCATGTGTTTCAGCTGCAATATACCAGTGAAATGAGGTGATTGGCAAATGGTCTTTACAGTCATTTTGTTATTAGCACATATGCAGAGACAAATTTTTATTGAAAATAGATTTTTATATATTTTTTTTATAACATAAAAGTAGAATTATAAAGAATTTGTTTTCAGTAGTTTTGTCTATATTTTACAAATAAAACACATTTCTTGCATTCTCTGCATACTGTTACATCATCAAATTGTACTGGTTGCCATAATTGATAGAATCTGTACATTTTTCCTGTGCACAGAAACATCACGTGCCTGTAAAAGATTTGGTCATCTCAGACAGTACAACCTTAAAAAATAAACCACACAAAGATCCATGAAAATGCATGAATATACTACCTGTCAGTACCATCGGCTTGTTTGAGGTTTGCTTCTTGGATGTGGATTTTGCATTTCACATTAGTTCCCCACAAATTACCTTTATTTAATTTTTTCCCTCTTTTGTCAAGCTGTGATAAAACTGAAGCAAGCTAAACGTTTCCATTTACAGCAATGGAAAACAATCTAGGGAGATTAGCTTGTAACCAGGAAGTTACTCTTCTAGCCCTCTGCACTTGTTGTAAAGATGCCTTTGAGCAAGGCATTTAACCCTGAACAATGTTATGTGTGTTATATGCTTCTACCCACATGATAACACGTATAACTGCAACAATGAGAAACAGTGGTTTTCTTTAATATTGCATACATGCTGAGCAGTCCTTCCCTGAATAAAGGTTAAATAATAAATGGAGGCCACACACTTAACTCTTTCTTTGCGACTCATTGAATTCCCCTTCAGATGTGAGTGACACAATGAACAAGTCAGTTCTACCTCCACGCACTTCTACCTCCACTGGGGAGGGAGAGGCTTTGAAACAGGATGTTAAGGAGGCTGACATTCTGTACAAGCGTCTAACATGCCTCAACTGGGAAGTCCAGAGTTTCTTCTTTTTTTTTTATTCTGACCTATTTTGAATTTGTTATTACTATATTTTCGGTCTTTATTTAAACAGTACAACTATCATTAGCAACTAACAAACAGTGAAGTAGTGGAACAGTATAACAAGTTTCAGACAAGTAAAAAGATAAAAAGCAGCAGCACTCCAGACATTAGTGTAGTAAACATTACTGTTTCCCCAGAAAGATTAAAGATGTGCTTAGTAAAGAATTAAAGTCCAAAGAGAAGAAGTGATGCAAGCATTTGAAGTCATCCAGTATAATGCTTTTTCAAGGATACTATAATTTATGTGAAACTTGAAATTTATGTTCAAACTTTATTTATAGACCAATCTGTATACTTTGAAAAGATAACATACTTGAATAATCACTTTATTTCTTTTAGTTATTTAAAGGATCATATCAGCCATTTTGCAAGTTTGAGCCTAATATCTTCAATTTTCATACATATAATGTTACTGACAATCATTTCCCAAAGCAAAACAGTGAATTAAAAAAAAATATTTCCTACCTTTCAGACCGCCATTCGTTTCAGTTCATTCTGGTACGCTCTTAAAATCAACTTGTTGACATTTGAAACATTCATGGGATAGGTAATCCATCATCTCGAACAAGACGTATATTGAGGGTTTGTTTTCAAAATTACATAATTTTAGCATTTAAGCGCAATAAAAAGCATGGAGTGATCTGAAAATACTTCCTGGTTGTGCATTCAAGTGCTAGAGTGAAGAACTGACAAGCAAGCAGTTTCAGATCACTCTGCGCTTTTTATTGCACTTAAATGCTAAAATTATGTAATTTCGAGGAAAAAAAAAGACCTGAATACACGTCTTGTTCACAATGATGGATTACCTATCCCAAAAACATTTCACGTGTCAACAAGTTGATTTTAATAGTGTACCAGAATGAACTGAAACCAGGTCTGGAAGGTAGGAAAAAAATTTTTTAATTCACCGTTCCAGTAATATGCTTTGGGAAATGATTGTCAGTAATGTTACGTGACTACATAAGACATTTTGACAAAATGCTCTAGTAAAGTGTTATTTTATTGAAGAAATGAATAAACTCATCAAAAAATGTAATTAATTTATATCAGTCCAATCAGTGTATCATTGCCAAAACACCCTGCTGAGTTTTATTCAAATTGGAACACAATTTTCATTGTATAGGAGACAAAATATTGAATAGTTTCATGCAAATCTGCACGTCTTTTCCCAGGTGGCATTGGTGCGGTGGACAGAGAGCGTTGGCCTGACCCTGGTGAACAGAGACCTAACCTCGCTGCAGCTGAAGACTCCTTCCGGTCAGATCCTGTCCTTCTACATCCTGCAGATCTTCCCCTTCACTTCAGAGAGTAAAAGGATGGGCATCATTGTCAGGGTGTGTACGATAACATGATGTGATGGTTGAACATGATCGTGTGATGGATGCTTCTTTTTATGTAGTTGTGTGGTAATTCTTTGACATAAACTAGCTCAGAGTTCCAAACCTTGATAGTTTGTAGTTGATGTGGTATCAGAGTTGCTATATCTGTTGAACTGCATTGGACCTGGCTGCTGATGTAAGCATGTTGCATGCTGATTGGTGAAAAATGTTAAAAGTGTGTCTCTTGCAGATTTTCTTTACACAGTGGTACAATTAATTGTGCAAAGAACTTGTGCATATGCTCAGATACTTTTGTTTTGCAACTGGACTTAGGAGGAATCAACAGGAGACATCACTTTCTACATGAAAGGTGCTGATGTTGCCATGGCGAGCATCGTCCAGTATAACGATTGGTTGGAAGAAGAAGTAAGGACTTTATTTGACACTAACAACTTAATGTCATACAGTTTTGCTCAAACTTAGAGTAAGCCACTCTGGATGAGAATATCAGTAAAATGACTAAATGTTAAATTGTCATAAAGTGAATAACAAATGTTTAAATAATACATAGTCGTGAAAACATTGTAGTCGTTTTAGTCTAATAACTGCTCTTAATCAGGACATCCATAAAGAGATCAGCAGTCCACACCAACACCGGTCTGGCGGTCAAGGGTCTTGTGTGCATATGTTCATAATTATATTGGCATTATTGAGTCATTTACCACCGGGGGCAACTTTTCATTTAATTAGTGACCTAGATAAAGTTGAAGTAATTACAGTATGTCATATTCTTCAACAATGGTGCTAATGATGTCCTACTGGCGCTAATATCCAGCTGTCAGATCAGCCAGCGCTACAGTTACTCTGCTTGTCAATAACCAATCAACAGGACAGATTCACCCCAATGGTGTTTCATATCAAAAATAAACTGCCCTCCAGCCATTTGTTTTATTGTGTCCTCTGAATTGTACCACAGGCTGTGCTATTCATTATTGATTTGTTTTGGTGTTGTTAACAATATGCTGCTATTGACAGTACTGTACATGTTGCACTTATACAGCAGCTGCTCTAATAGAATAGATGAGCTGTTATATTTCATTTGATGCCACATCCTTCTGAAGCCCAAAATCTTCAAGAAATGAAGTCAAAGTTGAAAAATAGAACTTGAAATGGAAAATTCACAGAAGTCTTTCTTCTAATTTCATCCCCTTTCCTCTTTCTTTTCAGTGTGGCAACATGGCCAGGGAGGGCCTGAGGACGCTGGTCGTGGCCAAGAAGTGTCTGTCTGAAGAGCAGTATCAGGACTTTGAGGTATAGTTGAAAAGAGTATAATATTCTGGTATGACTACACATCAACTGTTAGCTATAGCTTAATATATATATATATATTTTTTTTTTTTTTTTTTTTTTTTTTTTTTTTTTTTTTTTGGATATCTTAAAGGCTGTATTACATTAAGTTGATAACTGTTTTGTGTATTCGTACCCAAAATACTGTCATATAGCCCGGCATGGTATTATCCAACAATTTAATCCACATTTTGTCTCTCCTCTTCCTTCTCAATGTAGAACCGCTACAACCAGGCAAAGCTGAGTATCCATGACCGAACCCTGAAGGTTGCAGCAGTGGTGGAGAGCTTAGAACGGGAGATGGAGCTGCTGTGTCTGACTGGGGTTGAAGACCAACTACAGGCTGATGTGAGGCCCACACTGGAGCTGCTCAGGAACGCTGGCATCAAGGTTAGCAAGACTGACGGGCAATTTCCTGGACAAGTGATTATGTTTTCATAAGCTCAGACACAAAGAAAAATGCCTGATTGTTTGAACTCATTATAAAGCAGTAACACTGATTAAGTCCATTAAGTCACACTGTTTCTGTGGTGTTTTAAGGTAGCATCATCAGGGATTTAATCTTGTTTTTTGCTTAGATCTGGATGTTGACCGGGGACAAGCTTGAGACGGCCACATGTATCGCCAAAAGCTCCCATTTGGTCTCAAGAACTCAGGACATCCACGTCTTCAGACCTGTGTGTTGTGTTTCTTGTCCCACGCTTTGAAGCAATATGATGATCCTTTTGCTGGAGGTATAAAAATGCGTAAATGTTTGTCATAGATAATTATATTGTCTGGCACTTGAGCAGGTCTCAAACAGAGGAGAGGCTCATCTGGAGCTTAACGCCTTCAGAAGGAAACATGACTGTGCTCTGGTCATCTCTGGAGACTCCTTAGAGGTACTACAACACAGTGCAGCTCTGTGTGACATTGCAGAGCAGATGATGTGCAACAGGCAAAGGGAAAATAAAAAGTGCTTCACAGCCGAGAGTAATACTTGAGAATTCAGCCAAGGCCTTGGGAATTTATAGCAGAGAATAAATCAGTAAAACATATCAGCCATTATTTGACAAGTTAACAACCATTTTTCTGTCAAAAATAAAACTTTTGCTTCATGGCTTCTGCAGCTTAATAGAATTTTTTGCATTAATTTTGATCCCGTAACACACCCAGAACTTAGGTAGTCTAACAGCTTCTGTTTTGCCTCCTCCCATCTGTGGTGGTGCAGGTCTGCTTGCGGTATTATGAGCACGAGTTTGTGGAGTTGGTGTGTCAGTGTCCAGCAGTGGTTTGCTGTCGTTGCTCCCCGACTCAAAAGGCCCAAATCGTGCGGCTGCTTCAGCAGCACACAGCCAACAGAACATGTGCCATAGGTGAGTGTGAACAACGGGCGGCAGCAGACTAACTGGCCTCATCCACAGTCTACTTGCATGCAGTGTATCCAGGTCAATATATTTTGGTACCTCAGACATCCAGGTATGAGGATGTCAGACAATATGTAAAACAAACCTTTGACCAATAGATTTTTATATACACAGTTAGGGAGAAAGTGGACAGACGTGTCCATAAGCAAGACACAGTTTTTGAATTACTTGATTTTATGTTTGTACGTGACAGCACCCATCTGACTATATGAATGTGAAGCAGGATATGGAAAAGTGTGTGCAAGTTACAAATAAATGTATATTAAACACACAGATACACACACACATAATATGAAAACCACAGCAATGAGATATATTACTTCATGTGTCCACAAGATGGCAATCAAAGCTCACTAACAGTCTGATATAACCTCTGATGTACATTTTACATCCATGTATAGCTTTTGCCTAACGTGTCTTTTCTTATGTGTTGTAGGTGATGGGGGAAATGATGTTAGTATGATCCAGGCTGCAGACTGCGGTATTGGAATTGAAGGAAAGGTACGTGTCACTGATGACTTCAGAGTTTTCCTCATGATATCAAGTCTTTGTCAGTATCCTATTTTGCAATGACAATTGTGACAATTGGTGACAATTTCCTCATTGTTATATGTTCTGTTAAACCCTGAAGACATTTATGGTACATATGTATGAACTTAATTTAGACTGGGAGAGGATATGACACTAAAATGATTGCATTAGCATTGCTTTTAACATTTGCTGTGTGTTTTTCCAAACAGGAAGGGAAGCAGGCATCCCTGGCTGCAGACTTCTCCATCACTCAGTTTAAGCACATCGGTCGCTTGCTCATGGTTCACGGCAGGAACAGCTACAAGCGATCTGCAGCTCTGGGTCAGTTTGTCATGCACAGAGGCATGATCATCTCTGCCATGCAGGTACGGTATTTATTAAACCACTGACAGTTTTTTTTGTTTTGTTTTGTTTTTTTACGTTCACCAAAGCTTCTTTTAACAAATAAAAGAAATAAAAGGTCAATTTAAAACTAGTTAAGTGTCAAAAAATGGGGGGAAGTAGAATAATAAAAATGGGATCTTTTATTGACTGAACAATGTTTTTTGTGGAGCTTATGACATGATTTTTTTTTCTTTCTACCCTCAGGCTGTGTTCTCCTCCATATTCTTTTTTGCCTCTGTGCCCTTGTACCAGGGTTTCCTCATGGTTGGGTATGTAATTTTTATGGCATAACTGACTTCAGATAAACTATAAAGAACTATTATTGTCATTTTCTCTGTCCGTTACAGACAAATGTAAAATGTAATTTAAGTACAGCTAATCACAGTCTTTTCATAGCAAGGATGTTTAAAAGTGACTGTGGCTAATATCATGGCAGCCTCACAAATGTACAAAAGGGATGTTTAGATAGATTTAGTAATCTGTGTATTTAGTGTGTGTGATACTTTCCATCTGTGACTTCGTTCATTTCTCTGTGTCAGGTATGCCACCATATACACCATGTTTCCAGTCTTCTCTTTGGTTCTGGACCAGGATGTGAAACCAGAGATGGCTCTGCTTTATCCAGAGCTTTATAAAGACCTAACCAAGGTATGGTGTGCCTTTTTTAAAACATTAATTTATTTGATTTTACATCAAAGTAATGGTTACAAATGGCTGTTATGCTCAATCCAAATCCCTGCATTTCTCAGTCTCTGATCTACCAAGTTCTAGCAAATCTTATACAAATATATGTTTTATTCATGGATGGATGTTTCTCTCTTTTAGGGGCGTTCGTTATCTTTTAAAACATTTCTCATTTGGGTGCTGATCAGTGTGTATCAAGGTAAGCAGCACACACTCATTTTGATTTGTCATCAAAACACAATTTGTAACATTAACCCATGAATGAGTGAGAAGTGTAAAATCCAGTAATTATAACAGACCCAACTACTATTTAAAATGACCTGTTGAGAATCCTGCAACAACCATTCAGTCATTTCTGCTGTGCATAATACCAGGATCCGCTGGCCCCTTCAAACTCTCAGACAGTCTGTTTCTCAGTAGCTTAAGTTTCCAGCCGTTATCCGCTTTTACATGCAGGCTTTTGTCTGTCCAGTAAATCGATATTTCTGTAATCGCTAAGCCATGCAGCGTGTGAGAAAGATCTATGTTCCCGCTCGAGCATGACTTCCTGACAGCTCTACGTTTTTAATTAAAGGCCAATACAGGTCTGTGGGGGAAAAAAAAAAAAAAAAAANAAAAAAAAAAAAAAAAAAAAGGTGGAGACGATATGAAAGGATGACAGCGGAGGAAAATATTAGGCAGCAGTCTAGTTTAATATATTACAGAGTTTAACTCGCTGGAATGCACTGTATGAAGACTGTATGAAAAAGCAATTATGTGATCGGTTAAAGGCTATTAAGCTCAATTTGTGTCGTGTTATGACAAAGCAAAAGGCTATCAAAATACAGTAGGCGCCCAAAGATGAGTGAGCGTCTGCACGCAGCGAGGTTTGACAAAGTGGAACACACTGGAGCACATTGTGCATCTTTTACCCTCATAAATAATGTTATTGAATCAATCCTTATCTCCAGACAGACATTAACTCAAGGCCCAGTCAGTTGGCACTGAACTGACGGGGTCAAATTTTATTTTGCAAATTGCTTCTGTGGATTTTTTCATGAACCACAGGCAGTAAGACTGTGGGTAGGATTCATAAAGCACAGCGGCAGACTTTACATATTGATAATGGCAAATATTGTCATTCAAACATGTCCCTTCACTCATAAACGCCTGTTACCAGCGTTTTGTGTTTTTTTTAGGATTTGCCTTCAAAGAGGTGTTGCTGTGGTATTTCCTTATTTTCATGTCAGGGAAGTGATTCATAAAACACACTGTCACCCAAAATGAAGACCTGTTTCAGTCTGATGGTAAACCACCCAGTATGAAATCTGGGTGACGATTTAAACTGGATTCGCCTCACGTGTTACTGATCAATCAATTTGACAGATAAGCCCACTCAGCTGATTGGATTATTTAAATGGTGGATTTTAGTCCGATCTCATACACATTCTTGTGGCACCGTGTCTCTTCCTCAAGCCTCATCTGCTGCAGTTTGACTGGGACCCTGAAAAATAAATGAAACAAATCCTGCCTTGTGACCCTTTCCACCATCATATAAACTAAACTGATTTGGTGATGGCGCCACCAGGTGGTATTCTCATGTATGGCGGTTTGGTGCTGTTTGAATCGGAGTTCGTGCATGTTGTCGCCATCTCCTTCACGGCGCTTATCCTGACTGAGCTGCTGATGGTGGCGCTGACGATTCGTACCTGGCACTGGCTCATGGTGCTGGCCGAGTTTTTCAGCCTGGGCTGCTACCTTGCCTCGCTTGCCTTCCTCAATGAATACTTTGGTAAGTACTCATATTTTCTGGGGGTTTTGAGTATTTGTATTTAACCTTGTGTCTCTGAAATGTTAACTCAGGATTTCATGAATACATGTCAACAAATTCGGTTAGTTTTTGGCACATTTAACTTAAATATAAAATGACTTACTTACCTTCATGTTTGCTAAACTGATAACAATAGTTTTTTTTTTTTTTTTNATTTTTTTTTTTTTTTTGGAAGTTTCAGTGTTGAATGGATTGAGCACTTGAACTGCCCACAGTTTTCTTCCTGCACCTGCTTTGTGTTTAGTTTGATGTAACGCTACTTGGCACTTGAGGGTTTTGCTTTTGTTCAGTCCACAGCACTCTGTGCTTTTCTTGATTGTCCCTTCCTCCTTGCTTCTTCTTTTTCTTCTCTCTATCTCTCTCTCTCTCCTATGCTTTGAACTACACTCACTCTCTTTTTGCTGCATTTCTTTTGCTTCTGTATGTTGGTGACAGGCATAGGCAGGGTCTCCTTTGGAGCTTTTCTTGGTAGGTGTGCAGCTTGTGAACTCGTCATCGCTTCACTTGTCACCCACCAGCTCTCTCTCTCTCTCTCTCTCTCTTTCTCTTTCTCTCTCTCTTTCACACACTTGTTAATTTGACATCAGTGTGTTTGTTTTATTTGGGTTGGTTTACTTTATGCACAGTACAGATATTTTATTGTTTTATTGTCTTGTGTCATTTCATTCATTTTGTCTTGCAGTTCTTATTTTACTGTTGTGGTCAGCTGTTCATGTTGCTTTAAAGCCTCATGATCAAACAATATTAACGCTTACATTACTTTATTGAATGTCCATAATTCTGTGTAATCACAGAAAATATAGAAATGTTTCTAAGCTGTCATACACGCATTGCTTTTCCCAGATTTGTCTTTCATAACAACTTGGCCTTTCCTGTGGAAGGTGTCCGCCATTACGTTGGTCAGCTGTCTTCCTCTTTACATCATCAAGTACCTGAAGCGGAAGTTTTCACCACCCAGCTACTCCAAACTCTCCTCATGAGCCAAACTTCGATTACTTGTGTCTGTTTTGTACATTTCTTTGCTTTTCTGACCTTTTTTTGTGGCACTTCTTATTCACTGCTCCTCAGTGATGGACAGATGACCTGTAGAGGTCGGCGAACCACTGGAACAATCAAAAAAAAAAAAAAAAANAAAAAAAAAAAAAAAAAAAGGGAAAAAAAAAGGCTTTTCCTTCTTTTGATATACATCACTGGGACTTGGTATTACTTGAAAAGAGAGAGCACATAAAAGACTTAAAATTATTGAGTTTTGTCAAATAAAAGCAGAAAGGAGAAATGGTGTAAGTGACTGACTGCGCTGAGAAGGGCTGAAACATTTCACCCCACTGTGGAAAAATTCCCAAGTCAATCTGCCTTCTTGTGTTTTAAAGATTTTCCAACAAATCAGCTGCGAGTGTCATTTTATACACTTCTGATTAATTCAGTGTTTAAATTTTTATATGTGAAGCTGACAGTTTGTTATTTTTGATCATTGATAAATACAGTTGCTGCCCTGCATTTTTATACAGTGTTGCATTGCTATAAGAGGTAAAAGGTGATTCACTGCTAAATGTTATTCCATGTTACTATAAATAAAGCCTTTACCTGCAGCTTCTATTGCTGTGGCTGTTAATGTAAACCTCAACACATTCAATCCTGCTTGTTCAAATGTTCATTAACCAAAAATAATTTACGACATTCAGAAATGCTGATTATTGTCATTTCTACAACCTCCTACAATTTCAAACTTTATGTGCATCTGCTGCTATATGTCTGTTATATTTTAAATACAACGAATGACTCATGATCTAAAACTTAATAGTATAAAACCAGCACTCCATTGCAGCAATATAAACCATATGTTTATTATACTGCATAATTTTACATTGATGATGTCTCTCAGTAGCCGCCACTCCTCATTTCATGATTTGGCAGCTGGTTTTGTGCCTCATTAGTGTGTTTTAACAACATTCAATGTTAAACAATCAGGCAGAGGTTTTGCTTTGTATTTTTATTGCCTCCACAGACAAATCGGAGCTTCCAGAAGCTTTAGCTTTGGGAATGAAACTGAAAAATGTTTTCTGATTGTAAAAGTACTTTGAAAGTAAACAGAGTTATTTGTTGTTCAGCTTTGGTGTGACGTCAGCCTGTAGTGGATAATGATATTTTGTTTAAAGAGGAATGAGTTTTATCATTCACTTCATGTACGTCTTTGAGTGGAAAGTTTGAGTATGTGTTGAGTGGGAAAATTTGGTGATCTTTTCCGTAGTGTAGCCATATTTATCAGTCAGATTGTCTGGTTTTTCTGCATCTGAGTAAAACTCATGTGGTTCATTCCTAAATTTAATTGTATTATTTGTCAAAATTATAACAGCCTCACTGTAAAATATCGCTACACCATAATAAAAGAATACGAATAGAGGATGTAGTTATTTGGGAGAAATCGTAAAGCACTTTTGTGATTTATGTCCTTATGAAGAACAATTCCAAGTGCTGATTCCTGTCTGTGTATTTTGTTGTATAAACTTTCCTTTCTTACTTTCTATGTCCTGCGCTGCAATTTGCAGTATTTCCATTATTTATAATGTTATTGATTTATGAACAATAAAAACAGACGGATTAAAAAAGCCTGTTTTTTTGTTCTTATATTTGACAGACGGGAAAAATTTCCCTGTTCACGAATGACATCATTTGGCCACCAGATGGAGACGGAGACAAACGTTTGAGAGATTTTAGCTCCGTGTAAAGGAGCATTACACTCAAACATAGAATTATTCAACTTCACAGACTCGGTGTTTAGTCCTTGTGTCTGAAAAACTCCTGTACTTCTGAAATGACATATAACACATGCATAATATAATTTGAATGTATAAAAAACATCTAGCCTCTTATTTTCGTGCAGTAATAAAACCTAAAAAGTGTCAGTATTAACAGTTATGACATATTGTTGATTTAAGCTTTCCATGATGTAAATGGATGTATTTTTAAGGCAGCAAATTTTGGGATGTTTTCTGAGTTTATCCCAGAATAACACAAGTACAGATCTGTTTGCCTTCAATCTTTAACACATTTTACCATTTAAACTCTCAAAAACTTGTTGAACTCGTTGCAAATGCCTCATACTGTGGGCTTTGAATCAAAATATCACTAATATGAATAATCAAAGCACTGAGAACAAGCAGAGCAGACTCAACATATAATAACTGCAGATTGTGGGTTTAAATGCTAGCAGAAGGAACGCTTTAATGTATACTGTAAAAAGCAAAGTTTTTTTTTTTTTTTTTTTTAAACCACGTAATCTAAGGAAGTAATTGAGCAAACATACAATGTGTTATCAATTTCTGCACACAGAGGAGGAAGTACTTTATGGATGGTGGGTGACCCAGTGATGAATGTGATGGTCCGATGGCTCTAACATGTTCAGAAATGTTCCCTTTCATCTCCTCGTTTTCACTTTTGTAGCTTAACGTTCACAGGAGGAAAGAGGTACCATACTATTATTGTACTATAAGTTGTACTTATCTGTTCCTGTGTGCGTCTATGGAAGATAATTGTGGTGTGTTTTCCAACCAGCTTCATTAGAAACATAACGCGCTGGATCAAAAACAGCGATGGACTGGATATACCCATGTGACTAATTATTTATTATATTAATGGAAAAAACACTTGTTCAGAGTAGGGAAAGATCTTGTTTTTAATCTACAGTTTAATTATTCATGTGTAGCCTCTTAAACGAAAAAAGCCTACAACAGATCAGTCTGACTTGCTGTCATATATCATGAGTTAATGTTATAATAAGACGTAACAACATGACCTCATTTGAATGGCACCTTTGAAAACAAGTTACAAAGAAAACAAGTAAAGTATTAAAATATAAATCATTCAGATCAGTGACAGGAATAGAATACCATAGTAACAAAGTCAAATAAATATATAAAGGCTGGTCAATTTTAATTCTTTGCACATTTCATACACAAAGAACTTCATATTGTTTTACATAAGACATAAAGCACATTAAATGAAAAATAAAGCAAACATTAAAATGCAAAGATAAAACATATTTAAAACATAAGAGATGTGAGTGCAGGGTGAAAGTGCAATAATCACACTGTGTTTAAGATTCAAATTAAGGCAAAGAACAATATGAAGGTTTAATTTTTTTTTTTTTTTATCTTTTGAAAACTTGCTCAAGTTTCAGTATGTGCATCATAACACCTTCCTGAAATAATGGGTTTTAACATTTGATACAGATTTTGCTAATACTGTCTCTTTCTGATGCACATTTTATGATTTCAAAGCATTAACAACAAAAGATTGATCCCTTACGTTCCTTGAATTAAACCTAACCAATGTGATTCCTGCTAATTCTAATTTACACACAGGCTCATAATCATACTGTAGATGAGAAAAACATAGTAAGAACATGTTTAAGCGACTGATGAAACTTTAGGAATCAGTTCTAAAATATATTGGCAAGCATATGGATTCCAAAACAGGGGTGATATGCATATTCTTCTTTACATCTGTGAGAGTTAGAAATAATTAAATTTTCCAAAGGGAGGTTAACTAACTCAGTAGTTTTTTATTTTTTTTTATCTTTACGGACAGGATTGATCTGATTTTGGAGATTATTCTTACGTGATGAAGATGTGACTGAACAGCTTTCTTCATCTCCTCCTCCTCAATGTCCAGGTTTGCTTCGGAGATTACACTAGGTTCTATAGATAGAAGGTTTAATATTTGGTTCTGATGAGTCATAATTAGTTTTCTTGCCACAAAACTGTATTTTCTTTATGTCCCCAAGAAACAAAATTCTGTCATATTTAAGCATGTTAAACAAGAACCAAGACAAATTTGTGATATCAGTCTCTGCTTCAACATTAAAAGGTAAATTTATCTTTGTTTTGTATTAGATTTATTGTAAAATGTGCTGCTTAGTATTTAGAGCACAGATCCTCTTACATATATCAAAGTCAAGCCTTGTTTTTGTTTTAATTCTCTGCAGCACTTTGACAGTCAAATATGTTTACACATATCCAGTGAATACTTTATGTAAAACCTACACAGATGAAAATGATGACTTGCGCTGCAAAACCAACGACTGGGAGCCTTTTGACAGTGTAGCTGTTATCTTGTCCAAATGGGAGCTAATAATGTAACGTCTCATCTGTTTTACAACAAATATTCCTTTAAAACAAAATGATTCATCGCTTAACCTGACACTACAGGATGAGCCCCTCTTGCAAAACACTTGAAGAATAAACTAGATTTAATCCAAACCATAAGTGGAACACAAAACACGTACACAGCAGAAATTTCAGATACGTGGAACGTTTGTCAAATTAGTATTTTTTTTTTTTTTAAACATTTCTGCCGCTTTTTGTATGCTAGAAGGAGACCTGCCATTATGCCATTATGCTATCTTGTTACTAAGCGGCTAAGTGGCTTCTTGAGCCATATTCCATCTGACTGGGCTTGTTATAAAATTCCACAGCACATTGTTTGAATTAAGAAACAACAACCAGTGGAGATAAAGTTACGGCTAATGATATTCCCTGACTGTCTTGATGCAGGAGGGATAGAAGTCTTAGAAAAGGCAAGACTACTCCTTATTTTTGGGGTCTGATCCAGAATGGGGTTTCAGTTTGTTTATCCATATAAAAAAAATATATCATGACGATTGTAATGCTGGCTACTGTAGTTTCCAAATTACAAGTAGCATCAGCTTTTTGTGGCAGAAACTTGCTTCAAACTGCTTTCCCAACATGAGTTTTTTTTTTTTTTTTTTTTTTTTTTTTTTTTTTTTTTTTTTTTTTTTTTTTTTTTTTTTT
>VXCM01000066.1:0-41721 GCA_014773175.1 Lucifuga dentata | reverse complement strand
ACACACACACACACACACACACACACACACTTTTCCGCCAGCTTCCACCTCAACCACACAGACTTCCCTTTGTTTAGGAAAGTTCCTGTGTGTACGGTTGACATCATCGCTCACTGCGTCCTGCGGAGGCGGCAGCAACTAAACCACACACGTTTCTGGCAGGCTCTGATGGAGATGTTGGAGGGAGCCTCAGACAAGGCAGCCCCATCTCTGTGACTTCCTGATTACATGCTACACTGTGCTGCAGCCTCTGCTGTGGAGCCTTTCTGGCTCATTCCATGGTCCCATCTGAGTCAAACACTGCCCAGACTATATAGAGTTTATTCTGGAAGGTCCTCTTCTGTGTGGTTCCTTCTCTCCAGCGCGGCTAAGCCAGCTGTTTTCTGTTCTTTTTCGATGCCATCGCTGCTGCTTGCCTCAACCACACCCACCCTTATGCCAGAAAGAGCCTGAAGTATGCCCCTCTGAAGTGATGTGTGCAGTCCTCACCACAGATATGCGCTGGCTTTCATGCTGTGCTTTGGTGGAGAGGAAATACCCCTTATTCACATCTGTGAGGTCTTCTTTTTTCTTTGTCTGATGTCAGCCTTCATGAGCTGTCCATCCTGCTAAACCCCAAGTCCACCTATTTGTTTTAAAGGCCATATTTATGTACCTCTCTTTAATCTGATCTTCAAGCTAGTTGTAAAAACACTGAATTGATCAAATATCAGCCAAGCCAAAAGCATTACTGGGATATCCCTCAACAGAACAAAAACTCTTAAACACTGTGTGTGCCCCTTTAACCTGGGAGTTCCCATGATAGGAATGAATAGGGTGGCCCTGCTGCCCTCACCCCTTTCTCCTCCTCTTTGGTGCCTTGAGCAGCCGGAATCTCAGAATTCCTCTTGCGAGTGATAATATGAAATAGGGAGGGGTTGCCGCATTGCCAACGTCAAACCGCCAGGGTGGAGAAACACTGCAATGGATTTACATGAAACTGTAATAGAGTCATCTAATTCCAACAGCAAATCACTACTGTTGTCTTGATTGCGATATTGTCACTTAGATGTTTTTGTACCTTGAAGGGATGGTCAGGTGATGACAATAACAAAAGTAATTATATGCCATAAAATGGATGATGATAAACGTTTATTCTAATTCATACTTTTTTGGAGTTTTGAAAGCAAGCAGAAACATCTCAAAGCAGATTAGATTACTAATTTTGCATGCACTGGTGGTTAATGTTCCTGATAACAAGTTAAAGCAGATAATCTGTAATCTGTAACTAATTACATCTTGAAAGTAACCGCCTAACCCTGCAAACAGGCTACCATACTTCATCACACTCTTCCCGCTGCCTAAATAAACAGCATTGCTAGGCAGCAACCCATTTGCTTACACAAATATACAGGCTCTTAACCCTCACAGGGATCCTCCTCCTCCAAATCACATGTTGTGCCTCCCCAGTCTAAGCTTTTCTCTCTTTGTGGGCTCTCCTCACCACGACTGCTCTTCTTACTGTAAGTGAATACTGTGGTCTTTATTTCAACATTTCCCCATCAATCATTTCAATCGGGGCTCCCACACAGCACGACTTGTAATTAGTCATTCTGTGTCCACCTTGATAATGCTTTGACAGGACATGTGGATGGCAATTTGTCAGCAGTGTTTGTTTTTTTAAGACAGCTGCTATTGCCTCTTTTGACTGTACAGCAAAACTTGATATTCACGCCAAAAGAAATGCTTCCAGTAAGACAAACCCACAAAGTCCTGAAAGCTTCATTATTGATTAGTCCTTTACTTCCGTAACATAATGATGTCAGCATGTCGCACACCTGGATAAGCACACCTACAAAGTACAAAGCTTGTGAGTAAGTGTTTGGCCAGCATCCATCATGTCACGGCTGGGCCTAACATAACAGAGCATGCTTTTTGGGAGGAAACCTTAAAGAAACAGCACCTAAAAACAGCCCTAGACCCCTCAATAAAAACAAGAACATGGAATATTATATCATCATATATCCCCATTATTCCCATAATTTCATTTTCATCCATTTAAAATGTGCTAATGCTATTGTCAAATTGTTATGCATGTACAGAACTAAGAAGATTAATCTTAATAATTGGGCCTCATTCTTTTTTTCTTATATTTATGTTTCGTTCCGTCGTCTTGACGTCAGAAGTATTCCACCCTAATTCTTCACCTGTCACACTGTATAGATAACATACATAGCTTTCAGACAGTGTGTCAGTAGTGGCCACTGTTCTCGGGTTTCAGGCGAATGATTTGGGCGTCATGGCTGTGCTCAGCAGTCTGGGTGGCTGAGGTCATCCTGGCATGAGGCCTCTTGTCAAGCAACACCTATGGAGGTCTGGGAGTGCTTAGAACCGCTGGGTCGAACCCGCCAGCTACAGCGAGCAGCACTTCTGTACTGTCTCCAACTAAATCACCCCAGATCGTTTTACTGATAAAAATCAGAGCGGGGTACTGAGGGTTTTGCTTGACCCTGATTAGCTGGGGGCTTCATGGAACTGACGTGACCTTTACTTTTCTGAAACACTGGCTCAGTCTTGTCACAAGGCTCACAAATCACAGCGCTGCTTGCTGTGGTGGGTTTTCCAACTTTCTGGCAGCGAACGACCTCGAGATTCAGCTACTGTAGGATCAACTTCTTGGCAGGCCTGACACGAGTTGACATTAATGGAGGAAGAGTTCACTAGTTCTTGGTAGTAAATTACAAAAAGAAAGATGAAAAGAGATTTTGACATCCTAAATGGGTGCTTTGTTTTAAAACCTTTGCCTTGAGAGCATGACCTTTGAAAGAACCGTGTTGGGTTTTGACAGCGTGTGAGTGGGATCTGTTTGGACGAGAGTGCATAACCACGACCTCTTCTACTTTCTCTCCCCTCTCGCAGCTCCATGGCTACATGGAGAGCGAGCC
Organism: Lucifuga dentata; assembly: GCA_014773175.1. Lineage (NCBI taxonomy): Eukaryota > Metazoa > Chordata > Actinopteri > Ophidiiformes > Bythitidae > Lucifuga > Lucifuga dentata. The sequence goes on along the minus strand of VXCM01000066.1, from coordinate 38,797 downwards.
TCTGACCCTGCAGTTGTTCATCGGCACGGCTGACGACAGGCTGCTGAGGCCTCACGCGTTCTACCAGGTCCACCGCATCACCGGTAAGACAGTGTCAACCCCGAGCCACGAGGCCCTGCACAACAACACCAAGGTGCTGGAGATCCCCCTGCTGCCTGAGAACAACATGCGGGCCATGTGAGTAATATCAGAGGGTAAAGCCCATCTGTCCCCCCACCCCGCCATGACATAATGAACATCTGCAACACTTTGTTCATGGCACCCAGTAAACACCAGCTGCTCCACAATGATGCACATCAGTGCTATCATGTGAAAATCTTTTAACTCCAATTTTGGAGTTCATTTGAGGTATTACATGCTTCCTTGTGGGTTCAGGGAATTTTCTGACCTCTCGCGCTAATGAAACTAGTTCAAAGTCTATTAAATTGCATGAAATTGAGTTGGTATTAAGCTAGAAGCAAGCTGGAAAGCTGACAACCGGGAGATAAAAGGGTTTTCATCTGACACATCTTGTGTATGTGCAGGGTGTTATGTTTGCATATTTATGCATATTTGAGTTTTTATCTTTATATGTGCATGCCCTCTTTATGTGTTTGTCATTGGTGGAAGTACTCAAAGCATTTGCTAACGCACAAGTAGTAATATTACTAAAATATTAATAAAAGTACTTAAAGTTTCTGCTTTAAATGTACTTGTCTATCTTAACTAAACTATTCAGAGTGCTAAGGAAAATAAAAAATCCTCTACATTGGAGATGCAAGGTTTTTCACCCAACAATTTTGGGGATTTACATGCTTTCAGATGTGATATGTAGGATTATTAAATATAAAAGGCTGTAGGTAATGTCTTAAAAGTCATCAGGCTAAAAACGTTTTCTCCCAACATGAAGTCTTGATAAGTTCATTTTAGAGATACTAAAGTTTTACTCAACATTGACAATTTATGTTGAAAGTAAAATTTAAATTCTCAAACTAGTTACTACACAGCTATCAGATAAATGTAGTGGAGTAAAAAAAAAAAAAAATACAGCATGTCCTTCTGTTAGTTTAGTAGAGTAAAATTACAAAGTCTAACAAATTGGAATTAGGTTACAAGGAACTTTAATTTCAACTCACCACAATTTCATTATACTTCCAATACAATACTACATATGAAATTGCATTTCCCGGGGCTTTTGGTGAAAAAGTAGCATAATATTAGGGGGAGAAAGTTACCCAAAGTCAGTAGAAATTATCAAAGTAAAGCACCCGTACCTCATAATTGTACATAAGAATAGTACTGGAGTAAATGTACTTTACTCCCCTTATGTTTGGGTTTTGAGTGGCTTTCCCATTTCTACGTCTGACAGATGAGATTACTGCGGAACCTCAAAGCTGCTAGCAGAGAGCTGAAGTCTGTCTGAGCTCCAGGCAGCGTCTTGCTGCGCTCAGCACTTTCTCTGCATTTAATGGATGTAACACATAAGCTCCTCTTATACAACCACTTCACTTCAGGATTTAGTTTCTCTTTCACAGGGAGGACATGCCTCAAAAGTAGCTGCAGTGTAGGCGAGGGATTTATGTGAGATTCATGCAGTTTGACATGCAGTTCATTCTGGCATATAGATGTTTTATTACTCAGTACAGAACAGAGTCATTATTAGATTTCTCAAACACTTATTCATGATGATTTATACTGTCGTGACAATGTAGATTTCTTTTTTTTTTTTTTTTNTTTTTTTTTTTTTTTTTAGCTGATATGAAGCCACAAAAGTAGTTGGAGGCCAAATCCAATTAACCATAACAGTGTTTTTGCAAGTTTTAGGTCCTTTCATAAATGCATGCTGTAGTATTTCTATACCTCCATCATGAAGGTCATGTTTTCAACTGCATCTGTTACTTTGTTTGTTCGTTAGCATGATTAGTCAAAGATCTGATTAACCAATTTTGACAAAGCTTGGTGGAAGGGTGGCCCAGAGAAGAACTTTTAAATGGTTCAGATCCAAGTCCAAGGGTGGAATGAATAAATAAAACAACAGCAATGGAGCCCCTTAAAAACAGAGCCTCTCTTCTTGGTTTTGCCTTTTCTGGTTTGTCAGGCGCTGATCGGACACTCAGCATGTGGGTTTTCTACTCAGCAGATTGCAGCACGTCTGTGTAGGCGAAGCACTGAACATCTGGGTTCCTTAGCATCAACACCTGATTACTTCACCAGTGAAGCAGATCCTGGTGTCTGGCAAAGAATTTTAGGGAGTGTTCAAATGTGTGTAAAAGTTGACATTAACTAGGCTTTGAGGAATGCGGCATCAAGTAGCGTGGCGATGAAAAACTCTGAAAACGTTTGGAAAGGCTGCAGCTATTTAAGAAAAAGTGAGATGAGAGCAGTGCAGATAGACGGGTGGGGAGTTGAGGGGAGGGGGGGCTTTTATTAAGTGTCTGATGAAGACTAAGAGACTGTAAAAAAAAAAACTCAATACAGTTTCTTGATTATGAGACTTGATATTATAGGAAGGCTTTAGTGGATTCTATAAATCTATTCATGATGCAGTCAACATTAACAGCCATTTCTTTTTGTGAAGCTTGAATTAAAACCTCACATGGGGATTCTGGTGTTAATCTTCTGTTGAAATGGCTGTTAGTGAGGAGTTCAAGTTTGAAATCAGTGCTTATTTAGCTGCACTATAAATCACACCTCGATTAACCGAGAGGTTACACATCACAGAAACACATGCTGATTTGTTTTGTATAGAGAAAAGCTTTGGCAAACTCCACATACATGTCTCAAACCTGTTTCTCCACAACACAGAATTGACTGCGCTGGGATTTTAAAGCTGCGTAATTCGGACATAGAGCTGCGAAAGGGGGAGACGGACATCGGACGTAAGAACACACGTGTGCGGATGGTTTTCCGCGTCCACATCAACCAATCCACAGGGAGAACAGTGTCCCTGCAGGCTGCATCCAACCCAATTGAGTGCTGTGAGTACATGTTTTATTTTTAAAAGCAGTGAATGCTTCTTAAATAGGCCTGTTGCAGAACCAAAGTCAGATCTACTTGTTCATTTAGAAATGTTTGTCTGTGTAAAAGCTATTTAGGCCTCGTTCAATAACATTGACTTTATGTGCTGCACTGGATTTGACCTCTTGCTTGACTGGGACAAACTTGGGCAGATCAACCATTTCATGTGGTTCTGGCAGTGACAGCTACCAGAGAGATTTAAGTCTTATGAGGTAAATGAGAGACAGTAGTTAAATATGATCTCAGCTCGTTGAAATAAACTATTGATAGTTGCTGAATGGCTGCCACAAAGCAATTGTTTTTGACCAAAATTCATTTTGCGTATGTGATTGAAGGCGAGGAGGAGAGAGAGGCAGTACACCAGACAGACACAGAGGCAGAGATGTGGGAAAGATTTATTGTTGCCAAAGATTTAATTAGAGCTTCACAGAAAAATCAGAGTGCAGCAGCATCACATTACCAAATGATGGTCAAATGGTTAAAAAAAAAAAAAAAGTTTTTATTGCAACTGTGTTTGTTCAGGTGAGTCATGATGAGATTACAGATATTTTTCTCTCGGCAGACTTGGCCAAGACAGTTCAACACAGAAAAACATTCAAAATGTTTCATGATAAGTAATATGATTTAGGAAAAACTGAGAGCAAGAGTGGAATGAGAAGTGAAGGATGAGCCAAGAGGTAAGAGATGAGGAAAACAGACAGGAAGGGGAAAGAAACTTTCAGACCAAACGCAAACAGAAAATAAAAACATTCACCATAATTTGAGAACAAACACCAAAATCACAAATAAACACACAGACAAACAGACAAACACACTCCTTACTTACAGGGGAAGGTGAGGTTTAATTCGAACGTACGGGGATTTATGGGCTCTGACAGCTCTGAGAAAGCTGTCTAGGTAGTGATTCAGCTTTGGTCTGGATGCTCAGGTCTGCATGGGGAGTGGGTGTGTAGTAGCTCCACGATGAGGACGGTTTTTCTTTCCCTCCCACAGCCCAGAGATCGGCCCAGGAGCTGCCGCTGGTGGATAAGCAGAGCTTGGAGACGTGTCCCGCCTCCGGAGGGGAGAGGATGCTCCTCAACGGACACAACTTCCAGCATGACTCCAAGGTGGTGTTCGTGGAAAAGGCTCAAGGTAAAGGAGGAGGAGTTCTGGAGTTAGCACGGAGTCATTTCAAGACAGCTGTGTGTGTTTCTGTATATATATGTGTGTGTGTGCGAGACTGAGTGTGTCTCCCTCTCTCCGCTGTTGGACAAACCCCAGAACTACTCCCTCCCTCCCTCCCTTCCCCCTCATCTTCCCCCACCGTCAAAATATCCTCCATTCTGCCAGAGTGCCACATGTGGTGCACATTAATGTGCTGTATTTTTAACCCAGCAGATTTACATTTGCAGAAGTTTCCATTGCCTCTTCAGCAGAGAAATGGATGTGCTGCGTGTTTGTGCACGAGTATGTGTGCGTGGGTGTGCAACTGCAATTGTGCCTGGACATTGGTGTGTGTGTGTGTGTGTTTGTGTGCGTGCGCCATGCTTCAGTATTTGTTTCTTTTTTTCTTACTTTAAGCCTTTTTGGTTTGGAGGGAGAAGGGACAGCTCCCAGATGTTGATACGAGGAGGTTTACAAACAGCAATTTCCTTGATTAGCTTTAGCAAAGCAACGTGAGGTTTGGTTTGAGCCAAGCCTGAGCAATGTAAACACGTGTGATCCTATCAGCCTGGCAATCCATTCAAAGGAGAGGGAAGCCTTTGCATTGTTCCACCTGTGAAAGGAAGAATTCAAGGCGGGTCAGTGGTTCAAGCCCCCCGAGCACTGTACAATGAAGTAGAGAGATTGTTTATCAAAACAAGAAGTCATTGTATGAGAGCGGGCCTTGTTCTCTTCTCTCCGGCCGCTTTGATTAACGCTGATCGCTTCCTGAGATGAGGGCTGATTGGAGTCTAAGTCATACAAACTTCTCAAAGGCACAAATAATGTTACTGGTTGTATTAAACCTCAGTTGACAACAACAAAGAACCATGGTGTTTTGGATCACGAGTTAGCCAAGTGGCAAAGAAGAAACTTAAATAAAAATAGATATTGAAATAGAAATTGAAGTTGCTTCTGTTTTATTAAAATTTTGAGGGACACCAGGTTAGCTCCCTCTCTTACTTATACAACAACAGGTTTGTCATATAAATCTGAGTTGTTAACCCAGATTATTTAGCTTACCTATGCTATTGTGTTCAGTAGAAATAGCTAGCTGTTCTATTACTATTTGTTTCTTTCTTGGCCTCCAATGTTGTGATGCCTAGACAGAAGACCTATAGTTCTTTGACTCCACCCTTTGAGGTTTAACTTGACCAATGAGATTATTTCTGCCACCAAGAAATGCTCTGATAACCAAAACTACAATCTGAATGAACAGCACTCATTCCATTTACTTCACTCTGGCAAAGAGGAATTGCCAAACGCGTATCTTAATAGAACCCGTGTTTGGGTCAGCCATTGTTCTGTGGTTCTGCTGAGCGCCGAAGCCAACTGTCTTTGGGACCCAGCACAGGTTCTGGCCTGTTGTCGATGGGTGTGCTCCCTTGTTTTTGATGAGGGTTTCCCCACGTCTGGCACTAGCATCAGATTCCTGGGCAATCCTACCATGGAAACACCCTTAAGCCAGGCTTCCACAACACAGCCCCCCCTTCCCTCCATCCTTCCACTTCTTAATCCAAATGGCCTCTGTGCCACCAGCTCTCAGTTCATTAACTGTGTAGGCTCCCTAAGGAGTGTGCTGGTGCTTCTTTACAGCTGCTCTCTGTATTTGTACAGCGGTAAATAGATACAGTAGATAGGTAGGTGTTTCATTAATCTCTAGGGGGGTTAATGGCAACAGATATAATAATACACACGTGTAAAAAAGCTAAAAAAGCTCACATAAAGAAGCTTAACAAATCCAATAAACTAATATTTTGAAGTATGCAACTAGTCTCTGCTTGCATATCTTCATGTAAAACTGAACAAATTTGAAAATTTAATATGCATTACTTTTAATTATGCTGTTTTTATTGCTATTTTGCTCATGCCAAAGCAGAGTTCTGAGAAAATTTAACAGTCCCACTCATAAATCCAGAGTGGTGGCTTTTGTTGCCATAAAAAGCTTAAGTATTTTATTTTACCAATGGACAACTCTCTTGCAAATTTTCAAATAAAGCGCTCACAAAGCTGTGGCACCATAACATGTGGGCCTCCACATATGCAAATACTCAGTTGTGTGTTTTGTAAGTATCATGCACATACTCTCCAAGCTCGTTTTTGTTTCTCTTGCCATTGAGTTTGCATGATAGGTCACCCTGCTTTAGGCTGCCACCCGAAGTAAAACATTTTATTTGCTTTGGTTTCAGTAGAGAGTTTTAGCATCTGATATGGAAACAGTCATGAGTGGTTGTGTTTAAAGAGATACTGAAAAAAAAAAGGAGCGTTCTCATGTGTTTCTGTGTGCATGTGCAATTTTATACTTGTTTTTGCATGTGTTTTTTGTTGTTGCTACCCATGAGTCATGCAGTAGGAAATCCCTGTTTTCCTGTAGAGGGACACACTTTCACCTGTTCCTCAGACCAACTACAGCGCAACATCTGAAAACAGTAACTTCATGTCAGCCTTGCTCCATCGTGCCTCCCTGCCCCTCCCTCCTCGTATCTCAATGCCGCCTCAGTAGAAATAACTGAGATAGCATCAGTTAAGTTGTCACTCCTGGTTACAGCCAATCAGTCATAAGAGATTACTGTATGGCCTCGATGCTGCAGACATCAGCCTGTAATCTAAACCGGACTCAATCACACTTTGCTTTCATTTGCCCCGGCCTGCCCAGAGATGCTGTCTCTGATAAGTCACAGTCACTCCATTTGGGAAATTAGGGCCTGCTGTCCTTTATTTACCTCCCCTTCTTTGTGGTTTAGTTCTGGCTTTTGGTGATAAGGAAGAATTCTCCTTGGCTGTAATTTATTGTCTATAAGTGAAGGCAGAAAGGTGCTCAACTCCAAATATACAGAAAACAAAGTGTGAACAGTCAAATACATAAAAATACAAGTAAATTCATGCAACAAACTTAAACACTCAAATGCATACGTGTTTATGAAAGGAAAACAGTTTTGTGTATGTGAGGGTTATAGTATAGTATAGTATTACAATGTATAGTAAAGTATAGTAGCACATATGATAGTAAAATTATTGTATAGCAGAGTGCAGTATATTGTAATAGTATAACAGCACAGTATACCATGGTATGGTTACAATATACCAGATCATAGCTCAGTAATACATGAGTACAATGTGAATGTGTATAACTATAGTATTACAATATTCCCTGTGTAGTATAGGTGGGAAAACTATACATAGTAAATATATTATAGTATAGTAAAATCGTTTTATGTCATAGCATAGCAAATTACAGTATAGCATGTTGTAGCATGGTGAGGGGTGATACGGTAGAATAGCAAAGTATGGTGTAGTATATTGTAGTATGCAGTAGTATAGCATAGCATAGTATGGATCATCATGCATCAACTTTTGTTTTACTTTCATCATTAATATTTGCTTTAGTATTTTGTTGTATCGTGTAGGTTTCTGCTGAGTATTTTCACGGCCTGATGTGTAATAGTGAATCTATGTGCATGAGAGTGAAGGGAATCCTCACAGGGGGGTCTGCTGCTGAGAAACCCCATTAAGAAAACAGTGTTTTCACATCTGGCCCCGTGTACTGGACAGCTGCCTGTTCTACTGCAGTCAGTATAATGGAGAATAAGTTGCTTACGCCATCTCTGTGAGCCATCAGGCTTTTAGTCTCTGTCAACACCCGTCACTACCACCTGGGCATCTGTGTGAGCCAGTGAGGGGAAGGTTCAAACAGGTAGAGAGACCTGGCCTGCCTTTCTACTGCTGACTGGAACTCCCTGACAATTTGGTCTAATTGTTCTTGGCTAGAGCAGCTGAACAAGTACGAGGAGCTGAAAATTGAACTGTGAAAGGATTATCATGCTGCAATCTGCCAGATGGTGTCTGGAATTACCTGTAGAAAATTACAGATAACCATCCTCCTTTAACAGGAAATCCTGTGAGAGCCCTGACAGTAATGTAAGAGTAACAATTTTAACAGTCACGGAGCAGCATGCAGCACTTTAGTAGCTCGGTTAGCTTAGCGGCTCTCTGCGAGCAGTGGTTTTGATTGGAGAGAGGGCTGTTTTTCTTTGGTGGTCTAGATGGTCAACAGGCTGGATCAATTTCATTGAATTCATAGAACAATGACTTCCACTTGAAGCTGTTCAGTGGTTTGGCTGGCTCTGACACTTTGAGAACAATGGCTTTTTTCATAAACAAATCAATTACAACCGCAAAAACAGGGAGTCGATGTTTTCATAAATTACAGTGTACGATTCATAAAATCGCGGTCCCGTCTGAGTGAGGCTCGAGATTGATTTTTGATGAATGCATTGCCCAGCATCCAGATGATGTTGTGCAGCAACAGGCGCCACAGTACTCGTGAGTAGCACTGTAATAAATTGAAGAGTGAATGTCAGTATCTGCTCCTCATCTGCCATTTATCAAAGTTGTCTTGGCTGGCCTGTGCTATTACCCTTCAACACCACAGCAACTTGCGTGTAACTTCCAAAAATCCATGTGTTTTCAGGGCTGTAGGAAGGAAGAAGTTTCAATCATCAGACAGAGGACAAGGGAACTCTTTCAGCGTGCCACATGGGCCTGGTAGAGCATATGTTTATATTTACTGTACGTTATAAGGGCTTTGGGCACACGCCACCCTGCTGTTTCACTCTGGGCACCAGAGTTTCTCCACCCCGCCCCAATTAAGGAGCACAAGGAGCTGTTTGATTCCCTTTATAAACTCAGCATGACAAATAAGTCTATTGTAGATTGTTTGATCATTCTCTGCTGCCATGACTATGTACAGCACACCACCACGGTGTCATTGACTACCCTGTGTTATGTCTGTTCTGAGAAAGTAATGATTTGTATAGACCATTGCTAACGAAATGTGAATTGTCAGACTTCTGCGAGTCTGGGATGCTGCCAAGGCGAATGGAGTTTGGGCGTTGTTGGAGAGGGGCACTGGGTTTATATGGTTGGGGTNGGGTGTTTCGACTGAGGTTGTTTAACTTAGATAATATTGGATATTATCCAGGACAGTGGGCTCGGGAGTTAGAAGCAGTATTGTGTTCAATGCGAATTGGTAGGAGGGGAACTGGAGCATTGCTGCTGCCTACGTTTTTCATTAAATGGGTGCAAGCCTTGTGCATATGTTGCCCCTGGAACATTCTGTGGTTATCAATTGCATTCTGTGGTTATCAATTATCCGGTATGCTCTTTTAAAACAAAGGTATCCCACATATTCAAACCATATTCAACTTTTGAAAGTCTGTTGAAAAGTTTCCTGGGATTAGGTAGTTGGACAACAAATTGCTCAATTTAATTTTTTTTCTATCCCCCATATTGATGTTTGCCCAGAAAAATTATGTGTGTCAGGAAGAGAGAGAGAGAGGGGNGCGGACAGAGAGAAGCAGAGAGATGCAGAGGGAGAGCTGAAAAACATGTTTACCTCCTGCGGATTGACGTTGAGTTCGAAGGCTTCCCTTCTGGAGACGTTCCAGAGAGAGAAAGAAAGAGAGAGAGAAAGAAAGAGAGAGAGAAAGAAAGAGAGAGAGACAGAGAGAGAGAGAGAGAGAGAGAGAGAGAGAGAGAGAGATGGGCAGATTGGTGTTTTAGTTATACAAACCCTTCATCTAGGCAGAGTTCCTCTGGAGGCAGACATAACCTTATTGGCTGAATTAAACTTGAGTGGATGAAGTCAAAGCTTTATGTGTGGTGCAGCTATGAATTGTTCATGACTATATGAGATGTTTGGCTTGGGGTGGGTATAACAAATGCTGAAAAATTGTTTTCAGAAAGTGCTGACGAGAACCATTCCTGTCTTGTTGGCTTCTTACGTGTAGAATATTATGTGAAAATTTAATATTTATTGTAATAGCTTATTTCCAATGAATATGCAAACACACCTGGTATACTTATTTGGATAAAGAACATCCTTCCAGGGGAGATTTTTTCTGCCTGGAAGATACATCTTGTATAAATCAATAAGTTCAGATTCTGCTACAATCAGCTTTTCCTTCATTTTTTGTTCCCCCTCCATGCAGCTGCTTTTCTTTTTATTTATACAGTTTGCAAAAAAGTTTCCTCACAACATTTAGTGCAAATGTTACGCTTGATTCTGCACATACTGGCATTGTGTGCATGACACAGACATCTCAGATGTCAGCATCGTGCCCGTGCACCAGTCATTATGATTGTACTTGAGCATTACTTTTGTTTTAGCTTCATTACAACAAATATATCTTTAATATAACTTTACTAAAATGTCAGAACTTTCATCTGTCAACAGTTTACATGGTTACTAGACAGTGGACTATGGCATGTCTGATAGTTTAAGTCATGAATCTAGATGAGGAACTTTGTTTCATTCTCTTCTCTCCATTGACCCATCCTGTCCCTCTTCATTAAAATATTTATGAAGGGGGAAAAAAATCCACAAAATATAATTTTAATAAAAGATAATAGATCATTTAAATGTTAAGCTGCCTTCACATGTTCATGGTGTGCAGTAGACGGAAAATTCGGATGTTCCATTCTTTTTAATGAGACGACAACGGAAAACTCCGCCGCCACTGGCAGTGAGAGTGGCACACCGCACGACCAGATGGAACGTGTCAAAAGTTAAAAATAAAAGTTAAAATTTTTCAACGTTTTCTGCTTACTGCAGCTGCAAAGACAAATCGGATGTTGATATTCTTGGGTCAAAGATGGACAGCTGAGTTGTCAACATCTGAAATATCTTCTGAATTTCTCTTCATACATCCTCAGTTCTTCAGTTAGCTGATGGAATTCTCCCAGCAGTTTGCGCTGCTGTAAAATGAGATGAATCCACATCATCTGCGTGTTAGCCTTTTCTGTCAGTTCTTTAAATGAGCGCGTAAAACAGCCAGAGCCAGAGCTTTCCTTGTTTTATAAAACATTACGCAAAATTATAAAATGCTACTGCATCCTCCAATTTTGATTCACTATTGCATCCCGCCAATTGCCATGGAAACGGTTCTGCTTCTACCGTTGTTGCCTGCCGTCTGGCACTACGTTCCATTGCCGTCGGCGGTAGGGCGGTTTTTCTACCATCAACATGTGAAGCAGCATTAATGTTGGCAAACTTTTTCTTTCGTAAACTTTCTGAATCTGTCCTGGTACAGATGTATATTGTTCCAGAAGGGACATTCAGTGTAAATTCCACCTCACCTCCCGCTAAATCAAATCAATGTATTCGCAGTGTGTGCGCCCCCTGGTGCATAGTTTCTACAGTGCATCTGCAGAGGATAAATCTGCCTTGGCATATTTAGTGACATAGATTAGATAAGCAGAATTGCATTTTAACCTCCAAGACATCTAGATTAGTTGTTTTGCCAATATATTTTCTTGATCATTTAGTTTGCCATGAATGGTGTGGTCATAAAAGAATTAGAGAAATTACATTGTAATTTATAATTCTGATATTTATACATGTAGATTTAGATTTTCCTAGACTTCCTTACTTGTCATTCCAGTTTTCCACTTACCTAATACCATAGCCATGCTCTGTCTTATCAGTAGAAACTTTTGTGAAGATTTGGCATGATATTATCCTAGAAATCCTAAAGCAGTCCTTTAATTGGTTACAATTTTTGAAAACACATGCTGCTAGAGACTTAGTGTACATCTCGTCCCTCCTCAGTTCTTCCTTGTGTGATTTATCGGTTATTGTAATGACAGCCCACTGCATCTTTTCCAAACCACCTTTCTACAGGAAGGTCTGCAAACCATTTGTGAGCTTGAGACGGAGATCTGGCTACTCGGGAACACCAGTCATCCACCTTCCAACTGAAAAATACTGCAGTTCTTTGGTTTCACATGTTAAGGTTTAACTCAGCCGATGAGATTTTCTTTACCTGGAGAGCAGCTCTGATTCTAAACAAGATTTGTATAAAACTGTGATCCACAATTGACAGAAATGGAGATATAGTTAGGGGAGGGAAAGAGAGGGAGAGCAGATAGAGGTAAACATAATAGGATCTGTCAGTGTTAACCTGCACCTCCTCCATCTTTGCCACCTCAAACTCCTGCCTCCTCCAACAAGCCATACCCTCTCCATCTGTACCGCGCTGTCGACTCAATTCTAACGCTTCACTTATCAAACTGCAGACAGCCTGTTGAATAATATAGCACAAATCCCAGTTAATTTTCTTCAAAAAACTTGGCCTGGAGAGTGGCCACAATGGACCTTTTTTTCTTTAAACTGCAGTTTCCTCTCCACATTAAGTCATTTTCATAGTCATTTAATGTCTTTTTAGGGCCTTGTTAATGAGTCAGGGGTCTAAAAAAATTGCAGTGGTTTCCATCTGCATCTTATAAACTGTGCGAAAACGACAAAAATACAGTTTTACTCACACCTCATAGACCAGAACGACAAATCAAACTTGCTTTTTAAGGAGGACCAGGGTTTCCAAGAGCTCTTATGATGCCCTTTTATTGCCCAATGGGAAAACTTCTTTCTTGTGGCAAGTCTTAANAAAAAAAAAAAAAAGCAAATACCAATACGTTTAACAATCATTATATGGGGATAACAGAAAGATTCCTATGGGAACATACAAGCTGAAATGGGAACTGACAGCTTGAAAGCTTAGCAGCAAGTTGTTGGTTTCCAGTTATTCTCCGTTAATGATCCCACCGGCTGCTTGTGCATGTCGGGATTCCATAAAGTGATGAAGTCAAGGTTTCTCTCATCCTCCAAAGATGTCGCTCATCCCTTTGGAATGGCTTAGCTTTTTAAAGGATTACATCAGATTTCTCTCTTTTTTGCATCTGTCTGTGTCTTGTGTGTGTGTGTGTGTGTGTGTGTGTGTGTGTGTGTGTGTGTGTGTGTGTCTCTGTCATCTCCCTCACACACACACTTTTTGTCTCAGGTTAGTTAGACTAAGGATATGAGCTCATGAGCTGTGGGTCAGACAGTATGACATTTGTGATACCCTTGGCTCTCCTTAGCTGTTTTATATATCACTGATGTAACAGATAATAATAACATTTGTTCCATTTCTTCATTTCTGTTGGGAGAGAAAATATGTGGACTATTCTCAGAATTATTTCAACTCTCTTTCTTTCTTTTTATTTAATAGATGGTCATCACCTCTGGGAGACTGAGGCCAAGGTTGAGAGAGATGCCTCAAAGCATGTAAGTAATAAGACATTATCATTGTCTTTACATTAACAACAAACTGGTACCTACAGTGATTAGCGAGGTGCTTGATACAGTTTAATGTACTTTATCTTTGCCTTTAATTTAATTTTTTATACCTCATATCATAATAATAATAAAAATAATAATAATAATGTATCCCGTCGGTCCACGCTGACAGATAGTAAAGCTACTATTGCAGGAATCCACAGCAACATTAAAATCAGTTGATGTCATGCTGTCCTACCACAAAATTAATTTGATCACGGATATGCACATTGGTCCACACCATCACACACATGCACACACACACACACACACACACACACACACGAGTGTAACCGGANTCACACACACACACACACACACACACACACACACACACACACGAGTGTAACCGGAATATGACTGTAGCTTTTCTCGGATCAGGGTGAAAGCCCTCCAAGGGGAAACAGCAGTGTTGTGTTTAAAAATAGTGGAAAAGGTTTTCAAAAGTTCAACCTTCAACCTGTGGGAGTTTGTGCTTGGCAGTGTGTGTCCTCTCTTGGCCTGAGACAGCTGAGGGGAGGGGGGGNAGAGAGAGAGAGAGAGAGAGAGAGAGAGAGAGAGAGATGTGTTGTGGGAATCTGGGAGATAGACGAGGGGATTAGAGTGTCTAAATGTGAGGCACTGCACCTGCTCCCTGTCTTCCCATTGCAATAAACACACACATACACACGTAGTCACTCCAGGGACACATCTGTCTGCTCAAGTAGACAAAAAGAGCTCCCTCCCACTTTAACTCAGTCTGCTGGATTTGTCCCATTTTAAACATAGCTGCTTTGGCCACCTTTCATGCTGCTATTGCGCCATAACGCACCAAACCATAAATTCATTCTAAACACCTCACCTCCTCCTTCATTCGCAAGGACTGACCTTCCCTAAAGGGAGGCGATTCAGGAGAAGAGAAAGGCAGAAGGATGATTTGGTTTCAATTTGAAGAATTGTTTATTGTTGGATATACAATTAGGTACATCAGATTAGTCATATAAACCTTTGATAAACAGTATTGTAGCACTCTTTTGAGGATCCAAAAATGCTCCTCCATGCTCAATTTGTCACAGTTTTACTTCTTCCCTTAATATGAAGCAGGCACCCACATGATATGGAGCAAAACTTTACTTGTTATTTGATGATATATTATGCAAATAATCTGATTTTATGTTGTCTAAGGAAAACAGTGAACTTGAATATGCTAATTATGCTACTATCTAGTAAAATCACCAAAATAATAAACTGACTTGAATCTTTTCAAAAGAATATTTCACCAGGATGTGGTTTTCATTTCAAAATAGGTCCGGGGTTGGTTTTTTTTTTGCGAGCGTAATGCTGGTAACGCTCCTATTCAACATCAACACAGTTCATAGTTTAGCATTGAGTTGTGCAAACTGTGGAGCTTTTCCAAAATTTTATCAGCTAATACTCTGAAAGACGGATGGAGTGCAGTGGAAAAGAAAAGTGGAAGAGCCTCATCTGGCTTCACTTGACTTTACGGCTGTAGTGATTTAATATAACGTGTCAGCTCTCACCTGTACACGTCGAGGCCCAGCCGTCCTCCAAAGCACTTTTTTAGACAGATGACTTCCTCCCTGGCTACTGAGTAGTACCTCCAACACACTCAGACATATCTATTCACACACACATACACACCCGCATACACACATAAGACACAGATGGGGCTGATATGGCCAGGAGCTGAACCCTGTAAAGTGGTTGCTCCTGGCCTTCGCTTGCTCCTCCGACAGCAAGAAATAAAGGATCTGGACACTCCCGAGTTGAATTTATCCATATCAGCTGAGTTATTCACTATGAAAACAACCGAGGCTTTTTTTGTAACCTTACTTCATGGTCTCTGTGGCTCTCTCGCTCAGGATTACTACCAGATTTTCAGATTTTCATTTCCACACACACACACAACTTTAAAAGACACAGATCTTTAAAAGAAAGGAGAACTGAGGTCAGTTAAATGTTGATATTAAATTTTTGACTTTTATGGTTCTTTTATGGTATTGTATGTTTTGGAAAATGGTTGGCTGTAGTGTAATGTGTATGCAGGTTGTATTTATTGGGCTCAAACATGCAAAACCACCAGTATGGACCTTTATGGCTGTCCCAGATTAACCTTGATACCTGGCGAAACCCAAAGTTGATATTGTGCAGTTTGACTATTATAGCCATCTTTTAGAGTTCTGAACTTCTAAAATCGCTCTTATCACACATTTTGTAGGAGGCATCGCTCACAGATGCGCCTGGAGTGATATTTTTGGATGAAAGTGCAACACTTAATGTCATCTGGTAGAAAGTATAAAAGAACGCATTGCGTAACTTTAACCACATTAAATTTTCTCTTTACATTACAGAACTTGCTCCTTGTTGAAATCCCTCCTTACCGAAACCAAAGACTGTCCACCCCCGTCCACGTAAACTTCTACGTGTGCAATGGCAAGAGGAAAAGAAGCCAGTACCAGCGCTTCACTTATGTTCCCGCCGCTGGTAAGTTCCCAACCTCTGACACATTTTGGTTGCAGTCAAGGTCGAAGGCTCAAAGTGTCATTTAACGATGGTGTGACACACAGCTGTTAGGGGGGTCAGAGACTTAACTTTCTCTTCTGGGGATGTCCTACTAACTTCTATGCCTTTTCAAGCTCCTTTGATTCTTTTACTTTCCTATCATCACCCCAACACTTCACAGCTGTCTGCCTGCTCTCCGCCTTTCATATCCCAGACTAATTAAAAACACTTTAGCCACTACTTTACATCTGAAGAAGAGAACAAACAGCTTGTATTCCCTCTTGTCTGGTGGTTTTCTAGGGAGGAACAAAGCGACGCTGTTATTCCTCCATTGTAAATCCATCTCTATAAAATCTGTTCTTTTCCATACCTGTAGCTACATGAACGCTGCAGTGACTTGGGGAAAGGGGCATGGGAAAAGCGTGTTATTTGAATCGCGAACCTTTTGCCAAGCTAAATATAAACACTGACCCACCAACTGAAATGTAAAAACCACTGCTAATTGCGCTCCGGGCTTGGAGCGAGCATCCAGTGGGTGGTTCAAAGCTTTGATTCAGCTGAACTGGCCCAGCCCTGTATGTGGGCGACGGAGTGCCCCACTGTGAAAGTAGAGCATTGTCCTCTGGATGCAGAGAGAGAAAGGGAGGACTGAGGGACAGGGAGTCTGGTCAGCGTCTCCCACATGGCGAGCGTCTGCTCAGAAACAAGCTACGGTGATCTGCCAGAGAGAATGTCAGCTGCAAAATCTAAAACAAGCCTGTCGATTGACGAAAAGGTGGAAAAAGTGAGGCTTGATTTTCATTAATGACATGTAAATGAATTTCAAATGTTGCATGTTGTTTCAATCGCGTCACTTTCACCTTTTTTCTCTTTTTTTTTCTTTTTTTTCCGCAATGGGTCTTACAACACTTCTTACAAAAACAGCAGATTTAGTTTGAGACATGCTCGTGGCTGATTATTCATGCCGTGGAGAGGCGAGGGCAGGCTCTCGGGGGGTTTTGTGGCAAGACAAACATTTGCACTCCTTCCACTCGTTGCTGTGCCTGTGCATCTGCCTATCCCCCTCTGACAGACACACTTCCTCCAAACACGCTTAAAATAGGAGTGCATGTGCTATTTTGGTCCTGTGGTTTCTGTAACCATGTCATCAGAGTTCCTCTTCTACAGTTGTCGACAGTGAAGCTTCACTAAGACTCTGTGTTGCACTTTTTTGCATCTAATTACGCCCCATTAAATCTTGGAGTAACATTAATTCTACAAGTAGGGTCTTGACAAACAAAAAGATGTACTGTATGTGCATTCGTAATACACGTATACATTACCCTATGTAATCAAATCAGGAAAGTGCATTAAGTCTCAGCGAAACAAGAATAAAACAACTGTAATTTACTACTTCAGCGTTGAATCCAAGCACATGCTCCGTATTACAATCTGAAGCAGCTTAGCCACAACCATGAAAAGAAATAGATCCACTTTATTATGATTAAAGAAAGCTGAAGCAGCAATGAAGCTCAGGGTCAGAGCTGGGTTGTCGTTTGGTTGTAACCAGTCAGTAATGCTTGTTTTATCAGATTGATGACGTGTTAGAAGCTGCGGCAGGTCGAGGGCCCATGTTTAAAAAGTTGGTGTCAAAAATGTTCTTTGGTGGGACCTTAAAATGTTGCCAAAGCCCCGCTGATGGAGAACAAGACAAAGTCCCAATTCATCCAATTCTACCCAAGTGTAGCTTTCTTCACTTTGTCTCATGAGCAGTAATTTATTTTTAATTGCAGAGCCATGTTGAGTATGAAGCTCCTGTAGCAGCAACATTATTTCATATCACACTTCCACTGGATATTAGTGCCAGAGCAAGATCCAAAGAAAATAAGCTTTTATTAGAGAAGCAGCTGGATGTTTCTTGAGGTGATGAGTCATCCCTTTTTTTCCTGCTTTTTTTTTTCTTGTTTTGTGAATATTTTCAGCAGGGTGGGAGAGCTCAGGCTCAAACACAGAGTTTCATTGATGAGAGTGTTTGTTTGGCAGTGGGTATCCTAGCCACAAACCCACTCACTCACACGTGCTCACCCACTCACACTTTCAGGAAGGAATATGTGTTTACTCATTTTACTTCTCCTTCTTCTGCTTTCGTTCCCCTCGCAGTTCCAACAATAAAGACGGAGCCACACGACGATTATGACGCTCCTCTGGTCTGCGCCCAGCACAGCCCCGGCCTGGCCTTACACCCGAAGCCATACTTTCCCCCACAGGTTATGACCCCGATGATGACCGCTGACCTCAGGCCGTGTGTGGTGGGCGGGGCTTATTCTGTCAGCCAGCAGAGACTGGGAACCAAGCCCTCCTCACTGCCCTCATCTTCTCCCCCCAGCACCAGCCCCAAACTCCACGACCTGTCACCCACACCTTTCTCCAAGTGCCTGCCTGCTGGTCCAACTCAACACCCGCAGTCCCCAATTCCACACGTGTCTATCATCCAGGAGGCACCGGGGCGCTACCCGCCATCCAGCCTGTACCCGCCTAGCAGCTCCTCCTCCTCCCCAGCCTCGCAGCCCTCCACCCCGAGCACAGGAGGCCCAGACACTCCCTTCTCTCCGACCCCTTGCATGACACCAGCCCAACCAGTCAGCGGCAGCACCAGTCCAGGCGCCCAGCAGCACCCTACGGTGCCAGGGAGGGGGCGCCCCTCCCTGCAGGAGGAGGGTAGCCCCCCAACGCTGGCGGTCAACATCAAACAGGAGCCACAGGAGCTGGATCAGATGTACCTTGATGATGGTGAGTGAAAAAGGGTTTCTGAACCCAGACACAAACATAGATAAGCTGCAGACGTCAGCATAGCCTCCCTCTGGAGTTTTATTATACATAACATTTTTAATTTTGTATAATCCATTCCACCGGCTATAAAAATTGTAAAATAAACAAACCATCTAGTCCAAAATGAACTACGCAACAGCAGGGTTTTTCTGCACGCTAGCACAAAATGACCACAATACTTCTGAGGACAGGATTTGAGAACAACATCATGTGACTTGGTGATTACTTTGCCAGGAGCTGAAATTTCTGGCTTTCTCATTCCACAAGCTCATACTGTGTTTCAGAACAAAGTATCCTTTCCTCCTGGCATATAAAAGTCCCTCCAGCAATTTGCTATATTGCATTCACAAGAATTAATGCAAATTCAAGAGTTGCAATATTTGCATCTTTTGCCAAACATAGTGAAATTGCATTTTTTTTGTAATAGCCATTGCTGTTTTCAACCTTAAAATAATGCGATTAAAAAGCAATGTGACATGCCCAAGTCAAACAATATCAGACCTCAACAAAATAATTTCCCCAAAAGCTCCACCTAACAGTCACATTTTTTAAACATTACCACTATTTCTTTCTCACAAAATAGCACAAAAAAAAAAAATTCTGGTCACGATATTAAAAACTCATGAACATAAAAAACTTCTGTTAGGACTGTTTTTGTTCACGTTTTCACCCTACAAGAAAGCAACTAACACTGCAACACTTATGGTGATATTTTATCACTTCAGTTGGCCTTTCTGTTGAATAGTTAACTCACTTCTTTCTTTGGTGAAAATATGACGTTATTGTGTCAACTACAGGCCACCATAATGTGGCTGTGAAGGCCACGTCATAACATTCATCTCTGTTGTTAGTACTTTTCATCTTCAAATGTCACAATAGATTTCATGCCTCTTTATGAATATTGTTTAGGTAGCTGTGTTCCTCTCTCCCTCGCTGTCAGCCTCTTGGTTTGTAACTTCAGCTGTAATTAGATTAAATAAACCTTGTGGTCGTTTGTTTGATATATTTGGCTTTAAATCTGGCCAACGATCTGGACGAGAAGTTCGCCGATAAAATAAATGTGACCCCGTTTATTTATCTCAGAGAGACTGCGAGAGAAAGTTTTTTTTTTTGTTTTTTTTTAGGAGCACAAACTTTATGATCTCATTGGTCTGGGCCTCTGCGCTCACCGCTGAGGTTGTGGGGCTTTTTTGCTCCGTGCTGTAGTGATTTGAAATAAATTGGATAAATGATCTTCCTGGAGGCAAGTAAAAACAGTGCCTGGCCCTGTGTAAATCACGGCGAGGAAAGCGTCTCTCGGTGCAGCATATGAAGAAACACTAACCAGCAGCTATCAGCGGAAAGCAGAGGGGCTTTGATCCCTTACCAGAGCCCCTGCTGTATCGTCTGGCCCAGCTTCCCGACAACGGCGACTGGGACGCCATGCTAGGCTGCAGACGAGNTGTATCGTCTGGCCCAGCTTCCCGACAACGGCGACTGGGACGCCATGCTAGGCTGCAGACGAGTGGCTCAGAATGTTCCCATGCCACTTCCTTTAAGCGGTCTGAGTAAATACATTAGCACTCGTTAGGCCTGTCTGCAGGGATATTTAGCTGGCTGCAGCAGCGTCAATAGAGATTTGATTTGTAATTATGTTCTGACTTCTGCCTCCAACGCTCACAGCTCGAAGGTTATTAGGTTCAAACCAGGTGTAGTTAAAGTATTAAAGGAGTCTGCCGTAGCCAAAATGGATATTTCTGAGGAGCTGGCCTCCCGGTTACACTTGTTTTCATTGGCAAATTGAAGGAGATTTCACAAAGCATTCCAAACTTAATGTGGCTTCTCACTTCGTTAAAACGTTTGGCAGAGTTTGTTACAGGTTTTCACTTTACAGTCTCACTCAGGTGTGGTGTTACTGTAATTCCTTGTTGGCCACGCTTGTTACAGCTCAAATAATGATCTATGAGATTTTTAGGGTGCTTAGACACACTAATTGTCACAGTATTCATTGAAAATAAGACTGTGTGCTGTAGTTTTAGGCAATTTGATATGTAATGAATACACTACTTTCAGAAGCATTCATCATTGATAATTATTTAACGTAGTATAGTTCAATTTAATTTCCCAACAATTTTACACAAAATTTAAGGCACATAATTGAAATATTTAGGCACTTATCTAGTCAAACCCCTCATCCCTTTCAACACCTTTCCCTCATAGCTGGGGTGTTTTTGAAGGTTCTTTTCAGTCAGAGCTGATATCTCTCTCCTTGTTGAACAGCCCTCTAATATTCATCAGGTTGCCCCTGTGCAGCATTTTTTCAAGCTGTCCCCTGGGAAGTTACAAACATGTCTGGTCATGGAAAGTCTGATTCGTGTGTTCTGGCCCACAGCCAGAGCTATAAGCTGCAGGCTGCACGATCTTCTCCACTGCTGCTGAAGCTGTGGGAGATAGCCACAGGCCACACTGCCATAAAAGCTGCTGACTGCAGAGGTTTGCGTGCTTCCTTTTGGCTCTCAGAAAGTCTGGAAGAGGTGGCAGAGGCCATACATTATCCTGCACAGTAGTGCGCCGAAGGTTTTGTCAGCGGTGAGGTAACACGAGCGAAACATGTGCAGTTTGAAGTCCGTTCTGAGCCAAACAGCATTACAAAATACTTTTTTTTTTTTTTTTTTTTTTTTACAGCTTGCTGTGACCTAGTTAGATGTTAGAATAGTACAATTGATGAGCCCAACCTTTCTTCGATCATAGAAAAAATGTCTGAGAGTAAATGTTGTGTGTAGCTGACTGAAAACCCAGATGAATTCTGAGAATTATTTGCAGCAGGTCATGCTTTGGAAGAAGTAACATTTCACTGTAATTTGGATGATAAAAAGATCCATAAAACATCTTTACAACTACTTCATACAAGTTGTGACATTAACACTTGAATTAATTATCTGATATTAATCACTTAAATCTATTATTTACTTAAGTCTTTTCTCTTAATTTGTTATTCATTTTTCTTAAGGCATACAAGTTCCCAAATAATATATTGTTCAGACATTTTCATTTAAAGTAATACCTGAGCTAAAAAAAAAAAAAAAAAAAATGGCAGAAACCACGATGAACTACAGAACCGCACAGTGGGACTGACTAACAGTAACCCAGTTAAAGCTTTAGCATTTAGGCCAAGAACATCTCGTGGCTTGTGGCCTGGACCTGACGTGGCAGTAAACCCCTCCATCCTTTCCTCCCTCATTGTCTCACTCCTGCTTCTTTGGCTGATTTACTTGCAGGGTTCAGAGAAGGTTTAATATCTCGCCGGTGAACCGGCATTGTGTTGACAGAGGCTGTTAATATCCAGGCAGGATTTTGTTGACGCGTTTCAAGCCTTAATGAGGCAAACAGTGCTGCCCTGCTAATTGCTGGGAGTTCCCTGTTTGTCTGGGTTTCCTGGTGGAAAAGCTGTGCAGCCTGTATCAGTCGGCTCCAGCTGCTGTGGCCCTCGACGGGACAGGAAACTGCATCCTGGATTACTTCATATCAATCACCGCCTTCCCTGCTTTAGTAACTGTAAACTTAGACACAGAAAAACATACTAACCCCTTAATAGTTCAGTTTGTTGTGTTAAATGAATAACAATGTTGGCAGGATACTCAAAAGTTTTTTTTTCTCCTCACACAAAACTCTCCTTTACAAATTTTTTTTTCTGGAAATACAGTGCCCTATGATTTAAAGGACCATGCCAGTGATTTTGCATGTTTCAGGCTAATAAATACTAGCTGCATATTTGTTGCATTACTGACAGCCATTTTCCAAAACATAAAACCATATTTCAGTTTTTTGCTGTTATTTTGCCAAATTTCCTAAATCTTTCAAAACCAAATGTTCAGGTGCTATGAACATTTGAACATATAAACATTAGAATGAAGTATGACTGCATTGTTTATTCTAAAGTGGGATGAGCTTAAAATTCTCATCCCACTTTTGTTTTGCCTGCTAAAGCTTATGTATACAGCCTTTATCTACTGGGCTCAAAATGCGGTATGGTCCTTTAAAGGGGACAAGTTGAGCTTTTCATTAATTTCCTGTATTTTTATAGTGTAATATAGTCGGGAGTATGTGCTGGACATTGTAGCAAAACTTGAGGTTGACGCCTAGAAACATTCAATAAGACAAACCCATTGGTCAGGAACTGCTTTGAAAGCTTTCTTTTGATTGCTCTTTTACTTCCGTAACATGTTTACATCAACGTGTAACACGTTTGAATTTACTTGCCTACACAACTGGTTAGAAAGTATGAGGCTACTGAGCATTCAGCCAGCATCTGCCATGTCAAGGCTGGCCAATATAACAACATACAGGAGAGGGATGTGAAACACACAGTTTGTACAATATCGTGTTTTCACTCAGTGTGCTCAGCAGTGCTGCAGCAAGAGGGATAGATCAATGATTTTAGCATATTAAAGCATATTAAAGGTCTTCAAAATAGACCCCTAAATGAAAGTAAGAAATGAAAATCTGTATGTGTCCCCTTCAAAATATATGGAAATGTGAACCTATATTTACTTTATTTTCAATATGATAATGTTCCAGATTTAGCCAAATAGCGAATTACCATCTGTAGTCTCTGGTCAGATTGATATGTGTATACACATGCACATCCAATACACCAACACTTTAAACTCAATGAGTATAAATAATGTATTGCTACAATATTATCCTCCATTTAAAAACGATTCATATAGTGAAATAAAAGAAAAGGTAACCAGGAATTTTTTAGTCTTTATATAAAAAAAAAAAAAAANTAAAAAAAAAAAAAAATCAGCTTTTGTTGTGAACCGACTCAATTTGGATAAATAAAAAAGGCCAGAGGTCATTAGCTCACTCACTGTTTGCTCGCTCAGAGCATCTCGATCACTCAGCTCTCCCCCGAGCAAATCAATGTAACTAAGGCCATACGACACTGATGTCGAGCTGGTGTGGAGTCTATTTTTAGGACTTTTGTAAACAAACATAGAAATCAATGGATTGATTTTTTTTTTTCAATTAGATCCTTCACATAAAATGTGACAGCACAATGAAAAGTCAGCCATGACAACGGACATATAAACAGTAAATGCTGCAGCCTCAGTGCAGCCAAAGATAATATTTTACTGCATGTACTACATCCTCCTGCTTTTAACAACAGAATCCAAACACCTCTTTTCTCTTCAGTATCCACAATCCTTCAATGTCTTTTCTCTACTTTGGAAGCCTATTTATTATTACATGAAAACTCTCTCAACACATGGCATGTAATGCACGATGGAAAATATCTTAATGCCATAATTCATCCACAATTTTGATCATTACTCGTCAGGTGATGACACGATGTCGTGGTGTCTTGAAGTCTCTCGATGTCCCAAATTTATAGCCGGCATCCTGGCTTGGTGTGCGCGTTCAGACGGCATAATAAAAGCCCCTTGAGGTTTGATCTCAGAGGGGATATCCTTCCACCTCCAGATGCACGGAAGGTCAAAGCCAGATCAGACAGAGGAGAGGAGGTCAGCCGGTTCAGTCTGGACCGAGGAGAGAAACACATGGTAGCAGAGTGAGGGAGGAGATCAGGGCTGACTATTTATTTCTTGAGGTTCAAGTACAGTATTTCTCCTTGAAATCTAGTCGTGTTTCTCACATTCACGTGTCTGTTGGCAGTGCTGTCCTGATGGTGAGGCACTTCACAGAACATTTTCTATTACTTTATACATGGGAAAAAGGAACAGTTTAATGTTACATTTACCATAACAGAGTTCTGTCTGATCCTGTTGAAACTTAAGTCTTCTGGTTTTCTTCTCCTCACAGAGGCTTTAAGATTTTCATGGTCTTCACTGTCAAATTTGATCCTCTAGAAGACTTTACATGCTGTAGAAAAATCGGAGAGATGTTTGTTCATGATGTATTACTCAAATTAAATTTAAAGGATCATACCAGTGGTTTTGCTTGTGTTAGTCCAGTGGTTCTCAAACTTTTTTTTAACCAAGATCCACCTCTGAGTAAACCAAATTCAGGAACAGTCAGGAATCTGAGACTTCAGAGTAGGACCAAGGAACAAAATTCAATACTGTATGCACCGAAATGTAGTCTTTCAAAACTTTCAGCCCCCCCCACCTCCCCTACCATAAAAGCCTCAGCGTTTATCAACCATCTTCTTTTTGTTAAAAAAATGAGCCAGAAACTTATATGATCTGATCACATCCAAAATGTAATCACTTCTTCTTCTCGACATTATCTATCAAATTCTTCCAAATCTGTCTGTAACTGTTCAAGATAACCTGCTAACAAACAGGCAAACGCTTGGTGATCACGTGACCTCCTGCCTGGAAGTCTTAAAGTCTTAGTCAGTCTTAAAGGACCATACCAGTGATCATGTGCATGTTTGAGCCTAATATATTCAATTTTCATACACGTAACGTTACTGACAATTATTTCCAAAGCATACTGCTGGAAAGGTGAGTTAAAAATGTTTTTCCTGCCTTCCAGATCGCCATTGGTTTCAGTTCATTGTGCTATCAAAATCAACTTGTTGATGCTTGAAACGTTCTTGGGATAGGTAATCCATTGCAAACAAGACATGTATTCAAATTTTTTTCAAAGTTACATAATTTTAGCGTTTAGGTGCAATAAAAAGCACAAAGTGAATGTATGTCTTCAACTGGGGAATATAGTCTAAGAGAAGTTATCAAAAAGTTATCAAAAAATTGCAATGACCATGACTTCATAAGGCTGCGTAACTATTAGCAGGCGAAACATAGATTTTTAAGGTGGGTGTATCGCTTGAATATTTGATTTTGAAAGATTAAGAGATTTTGCAAAATATCAGGAAAGCTGAAACATGGCTTTATCGTTTGGAAAATGGTTGTCAGTAACTTAACATGTATGAAAATTGAATATATTAGGCTCAAACATGCACGATCGCTGGTATGGTCGTTTAAAACTTGCCTTGGCAAATTGTCAGTGAGCTAAACCACCTGTACTGTCCTTTAAGTATAACTTTTGGAACCTGCACGAGCATCCACGTTTTTTTATTACGGCGCTCTGTTATGACAGATGAGGAAATTATTTAGAGCACCTGAATATAAATGTCACGTCTGTCCTGACAAGTACCTTCCACTTTGCCAAGTTCTTCACGAAGACGTATAGCCTGAAATGCGCCTCGTCTTCAGAGTCGCATAATTTAATAGCTTCAGTATGTCCGTGTTTCTGTGACACGTTTGTGTGAGATCGCTGCTGCTGCTGTCCAACGCTCTACATTTCCTCCTCTTCCTTTATTAATCGCAGTCAATCAGCGAGCCAAACACATTAACTTCATGTCTAGACCACTTCAGGGAGTATCGCACTGTAATTCCAAACAGCCCCAGAATTCAGGTGAATTGCTGTTCAGAAACTTAAATCATAATTTCTGAAAATATCCACGCTTGATATGTATGGACTATTTGCTCGTACATTTGGCGGCGAGTTGCTTTTGTTTTGTTGCCATGGCAGCCTTGTAAATAATGGCGTAGCATAGGGCGGATTGTTACGAGGCACCGCGTCATCTTAATCGTGACAGGAAGCGCGGAGGGATTTCTGGTAGGAAGTCGCTGTGCCAGCAGCGGGTTACCAAGGGAACGGCTGCATTGCTGCCTGTGATGAAAATAACTTCTTCTTTTTTTTTTAAGTCATTCCATTGTGTTGAGGGGAATCTCAGATTTCCAGGCTGTTTTTCCAGACTGGGCTCAGCATTGTGTCCAGTCAGGGAATTCCTCCGTCGGCTGCTGGGGGATTCCCTCTCCCCGCTCCCACGCTTCTAACGGCGTCCTCTGACAGCCTGGACGCTGCAGGATATCTCTCTCTTCAAAGTAACAAATGAGTTCGCCGATAAGGAAGGTGAAGGTTAATGAAAAATGAAGTGTTTCCGAAGCCTCCGGCGAGGAAGAGCTACGGAAAAACAGACCGTTTTGTCCCCGTTATCAGAACGTTATATTTTTCTGATTTGGCTTAGGCCGCTTAGTGGGAGATTAGATCATTAGATCTTCTTCTCTGGAAGCCAAAGAACACAGCTGATAGAAACAGATAAACAAGCACACCTGGACCCTTTAAAGACTGCATCATCTCTCCTGATCAAATAGGTTCGAGTCCCTCTTATGAAGTGATACTTACTGGATGTGATTCTATTAGCTCGACTATGAGGAAGTAACAGTTGTGGTTGTGGTGGTGGTGGTGTGTNTTGTGTGTGTGTGTGTGTGTGTGTGTGTGTGTGTGTAGCTCGGCGGGTAAACGTAACACAAACACTACCAAGGTTACAGAGTGATTCATATCCAGGCTCAAAGTGGAGTAACACTATCATGAATCTGTCACAAAAGCTGACATGAACATAAATCAAACTTCTGACAGCTTCACGAATAATTAAAGTGGTACAGGCTGGAAGCTTCATAAGGCATAATAATCTGTTATTACCCTATAATAACATTATTTGGCTCCCCTTAGCTCTAATCCTGAACCTCTATTCTGACATGCTACAAATGCTGACATATGCACCAAACAGTAAATGCATAATGCATCGTCAAACATAAATTTGTTGCATTTTAAAGGTCTGCCAATTTTACACATCAAATTCCATTTATTGGTCATGGTGAAAAAAATTCAGCTTGTGAAAACTAAGGTGTCATTGTCAATGTCCTGACTATAACTTCTGATCAATTTAAAGGACCATACCATCCATTTTGAATGTTTGAGCCTAATATATTCAATTTTCATACATGTAATNAGGACCATACCATCCATTTTGAATGTTTGAGCCTAATATATTCAATTTTCATACATGTAATGTTACTAACAATCATTTTCCAAAGCATATTACTGGAACGGTGAATAAAAATGTTTTTCCTACCTTCTGGAATGCCATTGGTTTCAGTTCATTCTGGTACGCTATTAAAATCAGCTTGCTGATACTTGAAATGTTATTGGGATAGGTAATCCATCATTGCAAATAAGATGTGTATTCAGTCTTTTTGAGAATTAAGTAATTTTAGCATTTAAGCGCAATAAAAAGCACAGAGTGAATGTATGTCTCCACCGGGGAATATAGTCCCAAAAGAAGACATGAGTTTATCGAAAAATTTAAACGACCATGACTTCATAAGGCTGCGTAACTATTAGCAGGCGAAACATCGATTTTTAAGGTGGATGTATCGCTTGAATATTTGATTTTGAAAGATTAAGAGATTTTGCAAAATATCAGGAAAGCTGAAATACAGTTTTATCCTTTGGGAAATGATTGTCAGTAACGTAACATTGCTGAAAATTGAATATATAAGGCTCAAACAGGCAAAATGGAGGGCGTGGTCCTTTAATGCTACTTTGGTGAATAAAACTAACAATTTCTATCAACTACATGAAAATTTTGGGGTGATTCCAAACTTTTCAATGCTCATGTTACATACGTGTGTATAATCAACGAGGAGGTTAAATCTTCAGAGACACTGACCTTTTCTTTCTTTTCCTTCACAGTCAATGAGATCATCAGGAACGACCTGTCAAGCATCTCCGTCCACAGCCACGCATAGCTTCCTGTTGCCACGCTTTGCTTCCTGTTGCCACGCTTTGCTTCCTGTCAGCGCTGAAACTGCCGCAGGGAACTGAAAAGGGAAACACAAAACAAATTGATAGCATGCTTCTCGTGCTCGGACTACAGCATGCCAAAGCAACAAGAGGAAATCTGAAGAGAACAAATTCTGTACATACATTGTCCCGATGACCAGGGTCCAGCCTGTGCCTTGTTTTTCATGCAGTACCTTTACACAGAAATTATTCAAAAAGTGATTTTTTTTTAACATGTAAATCAAGTATGTAGCATCAAACCTGCCGCCCTCAACCCCATTTAAAGCTTGCTTTATTGGACCAAGCTTTGTTTTATACGGTGCCTTTTTTTTCCTGCAGTTTATACATGATTCAGTGCCTATGAGTTCCATAATTTGTATATATCTGTGGTGCTTATTTGTGCATATCTGGCTTTATGGAGATGGTTTTTAAAGAGAAGTGCCTTTGACTGAAAAAAAAAAAAAAAGAAGTTCAACCTCAAAACTGAAAATTTGGCAATGTTGTTTAGAGAGGTTAAGTTGAGCTTACTGATATTAAATATTTTTTTCTATTGACAAACAAAAAGCACTTCATCATTAATACTGTGGTATTATTTGTAGTTATTCCTTTAAGATGTCAAACTATTGACCTCTTAAAGGATCATGCTGGTCATTTTGAATGTTTGATGCATACATGTTACTTGCTGACAACCATTTCCCAAAACATCCTCTTGCAGCAGTAAATTTTAAAATTGTTTTTCTTACCTTCCAGACTTCCACTGGTTTCCGTTCATTCCAGTACGCTATATTAAAATCAACTTGTAGAGATGTGAAACTTGCTTGAGATAAGTAATCCATCACAGCGAATACAACATATATTAAGTTTTTTGTTGAGGTTTCTTAATTTAATCGATACAACGTGGAGTTACACAGAGAAAATGTATGTCTCCACCTGGGAAAATAGTACCGGGAGAAAACTGCTTTCACAAGAAATTAAAACAACTGTCCCTTCTGCAATCGTGCATAGGCGTTTGCAGGTAAAACATTGAATTTTAAGGCAGGTGTATCACCTGAACATTTCTTTGGAGATTTGGCAAAATAACAGGAAAACTAAAATTTGGTTTTATATTTTGATAAATGGTTGGCAGTGATGCGGGTTGTATTTATAGGGCTTAAACATGGTGCTTTAAGCAGCTAAACAGAAAACTCATGATCCTGTATTGGCTACTTTTAAAATAAATACAATGCTGATATAGTTTCAGGATACTGAGTCATTTTCTTTGTCATTTTCTAACTAGAAATAATACCGATTACATGCAATAGGCAGTGCCTGATGATGAAGGTGCAAACAGACCTCCTGACTAAACTTGGCTGCAGCAATAAAGGTTGTACTAATATTCAAAAAAATCATCTCAGTGCTGACAAAGCTTGACTTATTATTATTATTATTCCCTGGAAGCTATGCAATGTGCACATAGCATTAGTCTCTTAAAGAATGTAAACATTCATAGTAATGTCTCCAAAGAATTGCTATAGCAACGACCAACAATATGTATGAATTCTTTTTTGTTTTTGTAGTTTGATATTTATTCTCTTAGCATGTTTATTCATGTTTATCTTACGGCTCCTTTTATAAAGTTTCCTTCTTTCTGTGGTTTATGTACTCATTTGTTTGCGCTCCTATAGCAAACCTGAAAAGGCTTACACACGTTTCCCACATTAGTATTGCATATTTATATGTATTTATGAGTCTTAATCCATATAATTGAAGGGCATGAAGAAAGCCATATGGAAACGTTTACTGCTGAGTTTATTAGGCTACAACTCATAATTCTGCTTTGTGAACGATTCTTTAATTGTCAATAAATAGCCATCATCTCTCTCATCTGGGTGGTCTGTATTTCACTGTAAACAGGAAACCGACTTTAACCTGCAAAGGAATATTTGTGTATTCGTATAATTTTCAGAATTGCTCTCTGATGCAGGATACTTACTGCTGACGTTTTTCTGCTTCATCCTGCAGTTTGAAAAATGCTCGACTGTCCCGTCCATCTGTGTCTGTGGACAGCATGCCAAGTGGAAGTTAGACACAGTAAAAAGTAGTAAAATTAATAATATTTTCAAAACATAAGAGTGAAATATAAACCAGAACTTTACAATTTTTTCAGATACGTTACCTCTTAGTCAACTATATGACCCCAACAATGTGCAGCTTTAACTTCTAATTTGATTAAATATTACTGTGTTATTAGCATTATTAGCACTATAGTTTAATCAGCTGTCAAACAGAGCTTTGCGTACTAATTAAATTAATATACACTAGGGGGGTGGGGGTGGCCAGAAGTTGGAGGCCACCCCCCCATATATATATATATATATATATAAATGTATATATAAATCACCAATACACTGTTGGTTTTACAATTTTTTTGCACAGGAAATGACAAAACTATATAAAATAAATATAAATGTAACTAATTAGTTTTCAAGAAGAATTTGTCAACAAGAGCACATTATGTAGCCACTATGANTATAAATGTAACTAATTAGTTTTCAAGAAGAATTTGTCAACAAGAGCACATTATGTAGCCACTATGAATAAGAAATGATGTTTAATGAAGGTGCCCAGTCTGTATTAGTGCACTCCAGTTGTGTACCAACTCCCTTGCCAAACTCCCTTGCTGATGTGTTTTAACATTCTATTCAGTAGCCTGCTGTCTGCCTTCTCCCACATCATTTTGGGATTAACTTGCTGCACAGTCTGGTCATGCTATTGCTCTGCAGCACCCACATGTAAAACATGTAAAACATGGGGTGGTTCAGGAATGCTGTGGGGTGTTTTGGGGGAGAGAAATCTGCAGACTTGGTCCAAGTTAAGGAAGAAAGAGAATTACCATTCCATCCTTCAAAGACACGTGATTCCATCTGATTTACGAATTATTTTATTCTTCAACAGGATGACCCAAAACATTCATCAAAATTATGCCAAAATTACATCCATTTAAAAGAGAAGCAAAAGGTTTTGAGAATTATGACTTGGNATCAAAATTATGCCAAAATTACATCCATTTAAAAGAGAAGCAAAAGGTTTTGAGAATTATGACTTGGTCAGAGGGGGATACTTTGACGAAACCAAAGTCTGAGCCTGAAATGACTTTAAAGTGCTTTTATGTTGACATATTTGTCTTGAAAACTAATTAGTTATATTTATTTTATGTATTTTTGTAATTTCCTGTGCAATAAATTGTAAAACAAACAGTGTATTGATGATNTTTATTTTATGTATTTTTGTAATTTCCTGTGCAATAAATTGTAAAACAAACAGTGTATTGATGATTTCTTTTTTTCTTAAATCTGGGGTGATCTCAGACTTCTGGCCTGTAGTGTACTTGAATGTCCAGATTCAGAGCTAAGAGAAAAATGATAGAAAAAAAAAAAGACAGCAAAGNTGTACTTGAATGTCCAGATTCAGAGCTAAGAGAAAAATGATAGAAAAAAAAAAAGACAGCAAAGTGTGCGGAGAGACATACAGAGGGGCTTCACATAAAATACATTCATAACAAAAAATAAATCTAAAGTGAAAAATAACGAAATACAAAGGAGTTTTCAAAATTTAAACACACACACAAAAAAGAGAACATTTTCTTCTACAGAAAACTTCAATGTTTCAGAACATTAGAGAAAATTATTAGAACCAATAATTTACTTTGTAATATTACCTGGAGGAAAAAGAATTTCATAATAACAGCTTTTTTGGAACTAAAATGAACTGATGTAATCAAGCTTTGATGTAAGTAAGATTCTACTGAAGCTCTAAAACTAAATTCACTATCATCACCCCACACACAGTTTCACTCTTCTTTGCACCATTAAAAAAATTCTATATTACATATATGATTTTATCTACATTTTTATTTTACATATTTATTTTTGTCTGTTATTAAGAGTTAAAATTCTTATTTTCTGCAGTGCACTGAGATTATTTCAGCCTGTTTCTAATAACAAATCCTCTGACCTATATTTAAGAAAAATGTCACTTGAGGCTAGAAAATTCAAGACTGGTAGATTTGTTGTCTGGTTTTAATAAAATAAGACCTTTGCGACTTAAAGATAAACAATGAGCTTATAAGATGAATGATGTGCGATGTGTTCAATAACTCCAGTGATCAATCTTGCATCAGCTCCATTTAGTAAAAAAAAAAAAAAAGAAAAAAAAATCTAAATTCTATTACCCACTTTATACTTTCAGTGCTGCCCACTATCTCTCCTGTTTACCTATTACGTAGCTTGTATTATACTGCCACCTGCTGGTCAGGATCATAATCTTACACACAAGCTGAATCTCAGCTGTGACAAACTGCTTCAGGATTTTGCTTTTGGGGAATTTTACTTTGGCGTGTCAGAAGTGGACAGCTGCTGGTGTGGAAATGGAAATACCGCTTATGAAAATTAGGCTATATTAAACACACACACACTTTGTTGCTTTAGCCGAGCTCCCTCACACCTGCTACGTAACCATCCACATCTTTTAGGAAAATCAGGTGTCAGTCATACTGTGTGTAAATTATTGAGCTGCTGATCTTAACAAGCAGCAGAGACGCAGGGTGGGTAAGAGCTGACTTTATTTATGCTGAATATATATGAATAAAAGAGCATCCAGTAAATGATTTATTATAGTATTAAACAGTTAAGTATAAATCATATGGGAACATGTAACAAATATTAACTATTATATTGCAGTACTTTCTGGATATTGCTAATATTACTGAAGAGTAACAGGAATGATTGAAATAAGAAGGGTAGTGCAATATCTAAGCTGCAGTTTGTTTATTATATTGTTATTCTCTTAATTAAATTACATGAAAATCTCCTTTTGCCTCATTTACTTTTCTTAAAACAAGTGGGGGCAAAAATCATCCAGTCAGTTAGATTTTTATGTTTTTCCATTTCACATCAGCTTATTTAATGTTCTTAGGATTACTTCTGCCAAGTTATTTTTTTTAAATTGAGTTTGTTGGTGTGGTTGTGGCAGTAACTTATGAACTGGTTTGTACAAAGGGAAAGGGGGCACCCATTCAATTTTATTGTAAATCCAGATCCAGAGTCAGATCTTGTAATTTTTTCTTATATTTTATTTATTTATTTATTTATTTTCCACATAGGGAATCTTTAGATATTTTGGTCAATTTCTTCAAAAAAAAAAAAAAAAAANAAAAAAAAAAAAAAAAAAATCCAGCAATCTCAATGAATAAATAAATAAAACCAGGCATATTTTCCCCATGAGAGACTATAGTTGCAATGTGATCTGGATAAGAATCTGGATCTGGATCTGGATCTGGATCTGCAGACTTAAACATATGCTTGGACACATTAATGAAACTGCTGTTCAATAACAAAGAGAGCAGAAACATGCAGCGACTAGGAGTTGATGGTGACTGAGCAACATGCAAACTGTTCTGATGCATCTTCAATAGTTCATAAAAATATTGTTTATCATAATAGTAATTTTTTCTCTCTTTTGGTTAGTATATATATTATATATTATTACAGCAAGACCAAGTTTGTGTGTCTTCTTTGGCTTTGATGGAGGTATGCGAAGGTGCTCTTCTACTTTTTATGGTCTCATTTTAAGATTCCAACACTCATATCCAGATAAGTTTTGAGATTATTGGAATCAGGTTGAAACTGTCTTACTGTACTGACAAATTTTTCACTGGTTTTAAAGGACCATACTGGTGATTTTGCATGTTTGAGCCCACAACCTGCATGCACTTTACATTACTGCCAACCATTTTCCAAAACATACTACTGGAGCAGCAACTATTAGAATTGTTTTTTCTACCTTCCAGACTGCCATTGGTTTTAGTTCATTCCAGTTAACTTTTAAAATCAACTTGAAACGCTGAAAACTCAACTTGAAACGCTGAGATAAATAATACATCACAGCCAGCATGATGTTAGGTTTTTTGTCAAAGTAACTTTATTTAACTGATCTAACAAAGAGCCGCACAGAAAAGAATATATGTCTCCACCAGGAAACATAGTTCCCAGACAAGACGGCTTTTACCCAGAAATTATAATGACTGTGTCTTCTACAATCGTGCCAAAGTATTTGAAGGCAAAACATTGAATTTTAAGGTGTGTTTATCACCTGAACATTTGATTTTGAGAGATTATTGGATTTGAAAAAAAAATACGGTTTTATGTTTTGGAAATTGGTTGTCAGTAACGTACAATATATGCAGTTGGCCTCAAACATGCACAACCACCGGTATGGCCCTTTAATGTGTTAAAGCAGCAGCAGAATCTCTCTGATGTTTTGTTTCTTTCAGCTCTGACGTGGAGGAATCTTCCAACAATTTTACCAGAAACGTCACACCTGAGATGTGTGAGGAGAGTCCAAATCATTTAGTGGGTGTCATGCTGGCCACCTCTTTTCCTTTCATAGTGGGACCACCAGTGTTGGTCAAACTGCTGTGGTTCACCTTCACGTCCAAGAAGACTTCAGACATCCTGAATTTCAATTTAGCGCTCTTCCACATTTTCCAGTGCTTGATGTCCATTTTGTACTTGTTCATCTGCTTTCTGTTTACTGACGCTAAGCAAAAAGTCCTGAAGTTTTTATTTCCGTACGCACAAATCGGAGGGCCGATGAATCTGTCTTTTGTCTGCATGGAGCATTATGTGGCTGTGATCCACCCCATGGCTTACCTGCTGCTGAATAAATACAGATGCAGGGAGGCGTGCAGTGTGACTGTGTGGATCTTCACGCTGCCCATCTCTTTAGCGAATATTCTGGCTGGAGAAGATGTCTCCGCTCGCACAAAGGAGTCGTTGAGAAACGTGCCGCTGGGTGTGATGGTGGTTTTAACTGCAGTGGTGTTAGCCTCCAGCGTTGCTATCGCCCGGGCCCTCAAGCGATCCGGGCCTGGCAGAGACCAGCAGCATCCTGTCGAAAGACGAGCCTTCATAACTGTGTGCGCCATTTCCTCCATCGCTTTGGTCTTCTATATTCCTGTGATGTTATTCAAGAAGTACCAGAATCTGGCTGAAATCTCATATGGTTGTACAATAGTTCCCTTTTGTATTTTCCTGCTGTCTGCTGCCAGTGTTGTGCATCCTGTGTTTTACCTCCACACTCAAGGAAAACTGTTTTCCTGTTCAAAGCCACAAAACAAAACCTGATGATCCTTCTTTAATACCAACACACACACACACAAAATAAATAAATAAATAAATAAATAAATAAATAAAAAGATAATCATTGAAGCTGATTTTAGGATGATAAATATTTTGGGTGTCTATATGCATATTCATATGTTTAACTTGTACCTATTGTACATACTTAAACAGGCATTTGTGCTATAAATAATCTTTAATCGAATAAAATCTGAGGTTCAAACATTGTAATAATCATAACTTTCTGAGAGAGAGAGAGAGAGAGAGAGAGAGAGAGAGAGAGAGAGAGAGAGAGAGAGATTCATGATAATATAAACAAAAGTCTTACAATGCTGTGAGATGATTTTGTTTGTTTCTAATACGTTTTGCTATATGTCAAACATTTTGTAGAACTGAAATGACAAATCATGGCAGACTGCAGAGGGATTGAGATTGGGTTTAAAAATTGTGTCTCTGTTATCTTCTTTACCTTATTTTTGGTTATTAATATTTCTTAGAAGCAGAAATAATCTAACTGGTTGGGTTAAACCTTAATGAAATGGATGTTTATGTTGATTTGTGCCATATGATTTTGGAATTGGGCCAATGTCAGTTTTTAAAAGTTTGTGTTTTGTAATTTGGTTCGGTTTCCTTTTTTCACTGTGGAAATGATGTAACATGGACATTTTTTGAGCATGATTTTAACTTTGAGGACCATTGATGAAATTATTATATCATGACAATATTATATAAGCAATGGGGTAGAATTGTTTAGTTGATAAATAAAATCTATGTTTAATTTTAAATTGGGCTTTATTTTGTTTGTATGAAAGTGTAGTACAAAATGTTGATCTTTCGCCTTTTCATCTATGATTCTTTACTCAATATTTTTACTTACTGTAAATAAGTGAATTAAAAACTCCACATATGAATCTACAGATCATTAGATAATCATCATGGTTGTAACATATCTGGGTCGTTCTCGTGTCCCAGTGGACAAAAATACACAACAGCAACGTCCACTGTTCAATTCCAGCCACGACCCTTCAGTCACATGTCAGTTCATCAGTGAAAACTCATGTTCTCAACAAGAAAATATTATTTGTCATGTTTGATTGATAAGTTCTGAGCCCAGCATAGATGTTCATGAGAGGTGAGAAATATTTATGTTTAAATATAATCTCCTTTCTCCTCAACACACTGGAGGATTTTTTTTAAATCTCCCTTTCTTGAAAGTCAGTTTCTTACCTTTCCAAAAAAAAAAAAAAAAAAAAATCCTCCATCGCTGATATGGTACCTTCTTTTGAGGCCAAATGGGTTCCAGCTAAAGTCTTCGCATGTTTGGGAATTAGCGACAATCCATTTCATATTACTATAAGCTGAATCCTGTTGCATTTTTTAAAATGGATTTCAGACAAAATGGCAACATGAAGGTATCACTTTGAGATCTGTCACCCTGTGATGGGGATTTGTTACTATTTGAGTTATTTCTGAAAAAAAAAAAAAAAAAAAAAAGATCAATCGATAATGAAAACAATGATTAGTTGTAGCACCAATGCTATAGGTTTAATGTGCAAACAGCCAAAGAATTATATTACTTCTGTAAACATTTAAACAGCCTTGCTCACTGCAAGCCGTCAGACTCAGAACTTATCAATCAAACCTTGTATTAAGGCATTCATCGTTCCAAAGTTCCAAAACAATGCTATACATATATATATCTATATATAGATATATATATGTATAAACCTACACACACACACACACACACACACACACAACAGAGGATCCTACCTTTGCGCAGGTAAAACACGCAGGTGCTCATCTGTCTACAGCGTCTTCTGACCGGACATTCACTTGGATCATTATTTCACTCCGGTTCGACGCTGTTTTATTAAACGTAACGTGAAGAAATTCACGAAAACTATCAGAAAGAAACAGACAAGCTCACGGAGACGCTTAGTCATGCGCACTTTGGATCTTCAAGCCGCCATTGTAAAACAGCGCCCCCCTGTGGCCTGGTGGACATACGAGCCTCTGATGCACTGAAGAGCGATTTATTTTTTTGTTTTGTTTTTAATCTCGTGTGCGCAAGTTAGTATAATGACAGCATTTAAAGCTCTTCAATAACAGAACAGGTACAGCAAGGCTTATTTATGGTGAAGCCTGATTTGATGATTTTGTTCATTTATAAAGCCTGGAAAATGCTTGAAAACACAAAGAAAAATAAATAGACTATAAAAGATGTAAATAATATCAAGACTCCATACAATCTTTATGTTAAAATATTTAATGTACCTAAAATGAATACAGTTTGTGATGTGAAATACTTTTTTTGCAGCAGATATTTAATTCATCAAATAAACTGAAAATAATAAAATTTAAAATAAAAATAATACAAAAACAAGCAGACATTTTCCATACGGTGTGCTCTGGCTCACAAGTGACATTCATAACAGATTCACGTGACATTCATAAATGACGTCATATGCTAAAACATATGGAACATCCAATTACGTCATATCAAAAGCCAAGGTATCAACGCAGCTTCATGTAAAAACTCATTCCTGGTATGAACTTCGTAGGAAATAGTCGCATTATAACATTGTCAGAGATGGAGCCAAATACAAGAAAAAGAACAAGCAAGAGTAAATGCAAAACCAACGGTTTGTCCTTTAACTGGCAGGAGGCTGGTGAGCTTGATCGTTGGGCCAGTGAGAAGACAGCAGTGGACAACGACGATATGGACTACACTGGTAAAATGACCGCTGGACAGAAGAGGAATGCGTGCCTGCATAAACTGCTGGTTCACACAGCAGGAACCTCGATGTCCAGCAGGCCCCTGTAGAGCCGGATGCGGCATCCTGCAAAGCCGAGTGGGTCATCGTGGGGAGCCACGGAGCAGAGTGGGCTGTCGCGTCCACTGGCACAGACTAGAGTTGTGAGGAAACGTGACGCCGACTTGGTGGCCACGGAGAGCAACACCGAGTGTGCTGCAGCCAGTGGTAGGAGGTAGGCTGTCACTGCAGGAAGATCCACGGCGTGCTGCAGAGACCTGGTGTCCGCTGTCGTGGGGAGGCAGGAAAGAGAGGAGAGAAGCTGCTACAGGCAGGGTGCTGACAGGATGATGCAGGTATGTAATAGCGTCATACAAGTGAATTGGCTTGCATTTTTAAATTTATTGTTAATTTTTGTACTTTTATATATACAAGTGTTATATAAAATATGTAAAATACACACATACACATACAAAAATTTTATATTTGTTGATAATTTCTAAATTTCTATGTCTATCTTTCTAGGTTAATCAGCCTGCAGAGGAGTCTTATCAGCCACTCAGCCT
Source organism: Lucifuga dentata (assembly GCA_014773175.1). Classification (NCBI taxonomy): domain Eukaryota; kingdom Metazoa; phylum Chordata; class Actinopteri; order Ophidiiformes; family Bythitidae; genus Lucifuga; species Lucifuga dentata. The sequence continues at coordinate 90 of VXCM01000066.1, read as the reverse complement.
TGAGCCTCCACAGACCGGTCCCTTCTTCAACTGGCAGGAGGCTGAGGTGCTAGATCGTTGGGCCAGAGGACTTGAACCAGGTGACCTTCT